>CM040619.1:76531679-76651692 GCA_022817965.1 Solanum lycopersicoides
AATAGCGTACTCAGGATATGGTGGCAGAGGAGACAGTCTCGACTAAAAGATGGTAGCCAGAACCATATTTTTCAGCAATTTGTTTAAAGAAATCCATAAGATGATCGTATCAGGCTTCTATGCAGAAGAACAGCTCCACATAAATGATTTCCTTCTCACATGCATCACATCTGAATCTTATGAAGTTCGAGACTCCCTAATGAGGCATCCTCTGTTGATCTACCAGCTAAATTGTTAAGACTCCTCCCATCCAGAACCGAGCTAGCAGAAGCACTGAATTTGTTATCCAGGAAATCATCCTCTGTAGGTAAAACATTAGATGTAAGGGGGTGCGCAGAGTTTCTGGATTTTCATTCTCCAAACAATGTGGAACTCTAACCCACTGCAAAAGTAATCCAAAACCAGAGTAAAAACTGGTTAGAGGCACTTCTAAGTAATCCAGATATAGATGCTACTCCTTAGTTATCAACTCAGTGTCAAAGAGACAGCATACCATAAGATTTCAAAAATCGCAGGTAGCCTTGCACATAATTACATGTTGTACAAACATTTTGTCTACAATCATCGTTTCCAAGGTACAAACACTTGCCGTCCTGTAAACAATGCGAAGAAAAGAGACCAAGTTAGTAGGTTTATACCTAATCTAATGGATACTACCAACTAAAACTCAAAAGTACTTTACCTTCAGATGCCGTCCTGTAAACAGTGCCAAGAACAAAGACCAAGTTAGTAGGTTTATACCTATTCTAATAGATACTACCAACTATAACTCAAAAAAACTTTACCTTCAAAACCTTAAGATATCCATTCAGCCTCCCGTGATTTTTAGTAACAACTACCAAATTTAGAATCTTTGACTTGAAAATACGTTCTTCTTGATCCAAGACGCATGCTACCACCCATATGCGCTTTTGAACCCTGTGAACATGATCTACAGATTATAGTAAATTTTAACCAAATCTGAAGATTAAACAGTGGTTGTTATATAAAGAAAGTGTAAAAAAGATAACTTATCACATCTCATCCATCGATTTGGGCATATACACCTTCACTATGTAAACATCAAGACCTGAGATGTATACTGAGAGCTTGAATAAACCATTGTTGAATTTAATTTGTTAAGGGAACTCCAAGGAATGCAAATCCCACTAGACAATAGCGGCAACGGAGAAGGAGAAGCACATGTGCAAAGTAGGTCATCCTCACTGCACACAAACTACAAAATCTAAGAAACCAGATAGGACATATCCTTAGTTAGCTAGTATAACAGAGACAGACCTTTCAATGTCAACAATTTGGAAGGAGACACTGGGATGCACAAGGGAGATTCTTAGTAGACTCTTTCAGCGAATGCAAAACCCTCAATGGGCTTCCAGATTATATATACAAACCAAAAGATCAATCAGAACATAGTATAACCACAAAATTATATCGAAAGACACTAATGAACACAAACCGCCAAACAGCCTATCAATTGAGTAATGCATGCAATCCTATAGACTACAACAACCATTCCAAGTTATGAACATCTGTTGGCCAAAAGAAATTATGTACAGCAGCATGAATATATACAACAGAAAAGATGATATCAGCATCAAGAACATCAATGCATTATGTGTGAGTGGAGATTTCAAGAACAATTCCACATCAACCCTTGTGAAATCATACATGATAAACAGCCACATGCATTTGCTTAATGTCCACCCTCTTCCAAAAAAAGTAAAAAGTAAAACAAATTCTTGAACATCTTTAACACACGCTACAAAAATAACAACAGAAATTTTGGAAAAAGAAAAGATTTCTTGATATTTCCAATGTCCATATATTCTTGAAAACAACAATTTCGTTAATTTCCTTTAACTGTGTATTAAGAATACCGGTGTAAAACTTCAAAAACTCAATAAGTTCTTGATTTTTTCTAAAAAAGAAAATCTGACATTGTGACAGAACACGATGGAAGAAGCTATCGATGCGAGAAACTTATGATTTTTTCTTAAAAAGAAAATCTGACATTGTGACAGAACACTTGATGGATGGCAGAAGCTGTCGATGCGAGAAACTTAAATTAGGGTTCAGTGTTTTGATTCGTTACCGGTAGCGTACCGGTGGCGGACTCGGCGCCGGCGTATGAAGGCCTATTCTTCAGTTGAGTGTGAAGTTCTAAAATGAGCCTGTAGCGTCTATTTAAAGCTTTCTAAGACGCGCTTTTGAGAAATGCACGCGGAAAAAAACAAAAAAAGAATTAATAATATATATATATATATATATATATATATATATATATTTCTTGTTTATAATGTGAATTTGTTACCAATAGAAATTTATTCTTCAAAAATCTAATCTTAAAATTGTAGGCAAATTATATATCTATCTATAACGATTATAATTTCACAAATTTCAAAATAATAATATTGCTTTATTTAAGTTAAACTAGTAAAATAGTGCATGCTGCAGCAATTTGAATATCATTGGTATATTTGAGTATTACAAATCATTTTAAATGAGATTTAAAGTTATTTACTTCTCGTAATATTATTGATAATGTAAAATTTGTTATATTATCATCGTGTATAAATTTAAATTATTTTACTTGTGTGATTTTTATAAATCGATTTAGAATATAAAATTTATAATTTAAAATTGTAAGTTTAAGTTATAAAATTATATGTTAATATTTTATACTTATTAAATAGATTTCTTAAAAATAAATAAATATCAAATTTAGGTCAACGTAATTGTATTTCAAATCTATCTCTAATAACCATAATCTGATTGTCCATATTTCTTCTTAAATAGAAATACAATTTTGACTCATATATAGCTTTGAAATTTTTGTGCTCAAATTTATGAACAATGACATAAAAAGAGATTAGTACGCTAGTAAAGGGGATTTATAATTATTAAATCAGATGGAAACATAGTTTTATGTAAATTTAGAAATTATTTGATATTTGAATCAAAATTTAATATTTAATAGAGAAAAAAGTTATGGTTGACCCTTTTTTGGACACGTTTTATAAATGATTCTCTTTTTATTGCTCTTGTAATTTGTGGATTTTATACATATTTTTTAGCAAATTAAAATTTTTTATCAAACACAATTAGATTACTGTATAAAAATTTGTGAATGTTAAACTATAATCTAGTGTGTAATCAAATTATATTTGCAAAAATAAAAGAAAATAATATTATATGGACAAAATGTTTTGGGACATTGGTGTAATATTGAATTGGCTTAAAACTTGATAAATCTAATTTTTAAATAATTTTTTAAAAATATAGACTCTGAATCAATCGAATTTAAAGAATAATTTTTCAACCCTTTCGTTAAAGTACCAAAAGAGTAGTTGGGCTTTCTGGTTATTTTGCACACTCAAAAATTTGAAGTGAAAATTTCATATAGGCCCAATAAACTTGGTCCACTGGTTGCTCTCATTACTCAACTTCTTCACGGCTTTCATTACTCTTAATTTAGGGGTTTATAATAAGTAAAAATTATGTAAACCACATAGTGTAAAATATAAATTACCTTTTATCCCTACTCTTTTTTAATTTACAAAAAATCCCTTATTTTTATAAGTTTCTGATACATAATTAACTCGTCTGATACATTATATAGTATGCCATTTAATCGGTTTGTTGCGTAATTTGGGGGATTAAAAATTGAAATTTAAATTAAACCCTACTTTTAATACGCTACAGTTATTATTCCCATGAAATACGCATTAAATTATTTGTTTCAAACATCAGTTTTATCCAATATAAAACACTAAATTAAATTATAATTGTTCATCAGTGATCGACCCAATTTTTTTTGCAGAAACGAGATTCTTAATTTCCTTGAAGGTAATTTTGTGAATTTCCATAATGAATATTACGATATTGCTAAGGCATTCAGAAATATGGGAGAGTGAGGTTACATACAATCGATACAAAATATATTAATTTTTTTTTAAAATAACTGGAGTGTATCAAGTGTAATAACTAGTATCACTATTTGGGATATTATATATTTTGATATTTCATGTATCATATACAATATAATTACGTATATAATAAGTGTTTTTTCGGTGACGATAATTACATTAATGTAATTATTATTATAGTTTTGATACAATAATGACATTAATGTCCCACTAACTGTATATATAATTCCTGGATTATTAACTGTAATAAATATAAAATTAAAGTAAAGAATAAACAATTTTAAAATCAAAACACTTTCATAATTTAACAATATGTGTTGGTATGTTAATAAATACTTCAAACATCTTGTTTAACTCCAAAAAAAAAAAAAATCAAACATAGAAAACTAACTAGCCTACATTAACAATTTCATCTTCATATGATGGGTTTAATACATTCTTCATTCTTGGAGGGTCATCACTGTCGCTAACATATCCAACATTCATCTTATCAAGACCATACTTCAATAAAAGTATCGCATATCTTTTGCGAAGATAGCTACTCTCAAAACTATTACATAACATGTTGATTTTGTCACTCAGAAATTCTGCATATACAGCTACGAACAGTCCGCAATCACTACGAAAACAAGAAGATTAATTATAAGGATGAATTAGATACAAAAAATAAAATAAAATAATAAACAATACTCACAGGCTATCACTTATTTGTTGCATGTTGTCTTGAGCAAACTCCACATTAAACGAATGTTGTGGACCCAAAAGTTCTCCAGTTTTCTTGTCTTTATATGCATCCAATGCTGCCCAATCTGTTCGCTCCTTTTTTTCAAAGAACCCACTATCATGATACAAAAATACAAAGTAGTACCTGATACTTAAGTGTAACTACACGTTATAAGTCTGTCTACTTGATACTTTATATCAACAACAAACTTTAACATGATACATTAAACAATAATTCTAACTACATACCATAAGTCAGTGAAAATGATACTTAACAGAAAATTTATAGCCTAACATGATACAAAAATGCAAAGTAGTATTTGACACATAAGTGTAAATACACGTTATAAGTCTGTCTACTTGATACTTTATATCAACGACAAATTTTAACACGATACATTAAACATAAATTCTAACTACATATCATAATTCAGTGGAAATGATACTTAACAGAAATTTTATAGCCTGACATGATACAAAAATACAAAGTAGTACTTCATACATAAGTGTAACTACACGTTATAATTCTGTCTACTTGATACTTTATATCAACGATAAACTTTAACATGATACATTAATCATAAATTCTAACTACATATCATAATTCAGTGGAAATGATACTTAACAGAAATTTTACTGTCTGACATGATACAAAAATGCAAAGTAGTACTTGATACATAAGTGTAACTACACGTTATAATTCTGTCTACTTGACACTTTATATCAACGATAAACTTTAACATGATACATTAAACATAAATCTACCTACATATCATAATTCAGTGGAAATGATACTTAACAGAAATTTTATATCCTGACATGATATAAAAATGCAAAGTAGTATTTGCTACTTTATATCAACGACAAACTTTAACATGATACATGAAACATAAATTGTGCTTGATACATAATTGTAACTACACAATGCAACCCAGTCAAAATGATTCTTATGTTGTTTTAAACATACATATAATTCTATAATTTGAACTTTAAATTTACATTTACTTTTGACAACAACCTGATCAAATATACTATATCTGATAAATTGGAAAACAACATTATATGCTATAGGTGATAATTGATACAGAAAATCAACATGTTCAAAATTAATGATAAATAACAACTTGTTATGACTTATTCAAACTCTAAACAAATCTATGTTTATGAAGAACCTAAATTGGTTGAAAACGTTTTAAGAGCTTGCATAATGTTCTAACAGTGGATAAGCACAGTTCCAATAAGCATAAAACCCAAAATAGGCACATGCAAAGACACCCAAGAAGAGGGGCAACTCGGATTTGACTTATTTTTTTTTTAAAAATCAACATCTTCTAAATTAATGATAAAGATCTAATAAGCAAAAAACCCAAAAAGAGGCAAATGCAAAGAAACCCAAGAAGAAGGGCAACTGGGTTTTGACTTTTTTTTTTAACTTTAACTTATTTATAGATTATTCATACTTAATTAACAAAATGTACAAAATATTAGGATTTTATGTATCAAGTGAATAATCTGAAAAAAATAAAAATATTTTTTCTAATAATACAGAAAAGTCATTGCATGTGACCAAAACAAATTACAAAAAATAAATAAAATCGAAATACATACCGGTGGCAGTGGAGGTCTGGATATGGCGATTGCAAGCTTTCTACCCCTCTTCTTGGATGTCTTTGCATGTGCCTCTTTTTGTGTTTTATGCTTAACTTTGCTTATCCATTGTTAGAAGATTATGGAAGCTCTTAGACTCTTTTTCAACCAATTTAGGATCTTCAAAAATATAGATTTGTTTAGAGTTTGAAGTGACTATTTGAGTAATCCCAATACTAAATGACGGATGATCCATGAATTATTAGAAAAATAGAAGAATGAAAAGACAGAATCGAAGAAGAACACAATACCTTTCAATAATCTTGGACGAAAATGGCTGAACGAAAATGGCGGACAGATAACACCAATTTTGTGTTTCAAAATTGAGAAGATGAAAGGCTGAGAAAGTGACGGCTTAATTTTGGGAGTGGAGTAAATGGGTTTTGTTATTTGGGGAAAATAAAGAGTAAATTTAGGGGGAAATATTAATTGGTTAGAATTCTAATTTATTTGGGGAAAATAAAGAGTAAATTTAGGCGTTATATTTAATTAGTTAGGATTCTAATTTAATAATGTATCTGCCAGATTAGATTTAGAGAAAAATAGGGATTTTAGTATTTTTTAAAAATATAAGGGAAATATCGAGAATATGTAAACTTAAGTTGTATATTTGTAATTAAACCTTATAATAATAAAAGGAAAAATTATATAAATTGGTACATTTTAATAAATAATTACTGATTTTAGTAATATTTTTTATTTATTATCATTCATAACAATACTATGTTAAATCTGTAATATGTATTAAAAGTGAATTATATAATGAATTATATATGAATTATATATGAATTATAATTATTTTTTAAAATATATTATGTTTGTTTGGTAAAAATTTGACACATTGTATTATAAGTGTATTAAAATGTGTGATAAATGAATTATCTATCATTAAAATTTG
Organism: Solanum lycopersicoides; assembly: GCA_022817965.1. Taxonomy (NCBI): domain Eukaryota; kingdom Viridiplantae; phylum Streptophyta; class Magnoliopsida; order Solanales; family Solanaceae; genus Solanum; species Solanum lycopersicoides. The sequence continues at coordinate 76,538,874 of CM040619.1, forward strand.
TATTATATGTGAATAAAAAATTGTTCTTATTAAAATTTGTATTATATGTGAATAAAAATTGTTCTTATTAAAATTTATATTATATGTGAATAAAAAATTGTTTTTGTAATATGAATTAAATTTGTATTATAAATGAATTAAAAGTGATCAAGTGAAAAGAAATATTATTGTTATAAATGGTAAATATTTTTTTTTATAATATACTTATGTAAGTTTCCCATAAAACCAAATTGAAAATTGAACCAAATCACAAACTGAATTAAATAAGGAAAAAAACTCAACTAGTGTTTGGTTTGATTTGGATTGTGTTGAAAAAAAATTCGACTATATTTGAGTTGGTTTGGTTTTAATTAAAATAAACCAACTCGAGACCAAATCAATCCGACATTATATATATAATTTTAAAATTCTATTTTATACATGAAAATATTTACTTTGATAAAATTTTCAAATATTTCTTATACTTTATCCTAATTTTTATCCTTTAATATATTATCTCAAGTTTGAAATTTTAAAATTCTAAACGATCCAATAAAGATTATAGTCCGCAGATGTTGATAAATCAAAATCAAATTAATACTAATACAAAAAGGAGATCAATTCAACACTAAAAATTAAAAAGTATTTAATATTTCTTCTTTAGAGAACATTGGTTTAGACAATTAAAATAAATAATCTAATTTTAATTTCCTTTCATATTTAGTCACGTAACTTTTTTTAGCATGATTTAATACTTTTAAATTATGATTATTTAGTATTTATTTTATGCGATTTTATTATTATTATTAGTGTTGAATATTTTAGTGTTATTAATCATATCATATTTTGTGTTATTTTTTTACAAAAAACACTTTAGATAATTGTATTTTGGTAGGACAAAAAAAAATTGAAGTACAAGTAAATTATATGTTTGTATGAATACTTTATCGAAAAATACGAGGTTGAAAAATCCAAGTTTTATGATCTTGTTTGATTTATAAATTTAAAAATTCAACATAAATAATTTAATTTAATATTTAAAAAATTCGAACTAACCCAATCATGCACACCCTAACTCCTATTATTAAGTTTTGTTGGTTTTGTACTATTTATTTACTAGTTTATTAGATTCAAAATTTATTAATTTTACTCATTTAATGAGTAACAGGCGAAATTAATTGAAAACTAAACTACTAGCTAGGTTTGAATGTATTGTCGTATGTGATTATTCCTTCATTACAATTTACAATTAAAAACTTAAAAGTTAAGATATTTCTCTGTTTTATATTAGCTAAATATCTTATTAAAAATATTTATTTCATATTACTTGATTATTTACTTAATAATGATTTAAGAATCTCTATTTTACCCTACAATTAAAATTACTTTTGAAGATCCAAAAATTTCTTTTTTCAAGAGGTTAATTAATATGAAGAAAGAGCATAATAGTATTAATGATTTTTTAATCACACTGATATGGAACGAATGGGGTACTGAAGAGCATACATGTAATTTAACCTAATTAATTATGTTATAAATATATATATATAAAATCTTCATGGGTTTAATTCTTTTGATTATGAGCCAAACATTGAAAATTGAGCACTCAAGCTCAGGACTTAATTATCTGCTAATATATATATTAAAGTTGTGAAGTTGTTATTATCTCACTTGTTTGACAAATCATGCTTTTATTTTTGACTCATTTAATTTTAGTTTGCAAAATAAATAAATGAAATACTTCCTCCGTCCACAATTGTTTGTCAGGTATACTAAAAATAAATGTCCAAGATCAATTGTCAATTTAAAAAATCAAGAAATAATTGCTCACCTTTTTTCCAAATTTACCCTTAATGATAGTGTAGTTCAATTGAAAAATTATGTAGACTTTTGATATTCTTGATATAGTAGGGTTATATTAGTCAAATTACATCCTGTATTAAATTTTTCTTAACATGACAAACAATTATGGACGGAGTGAGTAATATATGAAAGAATGGTGCAGACTAAAAAGAACCAAGTGAAAGTGAAAACTGAGGGGTTAAAAGAAAACATTTTCCAATTTTCTCATACTTAGTTGATTTAAATATTTTATAAAATATTTTTCAAATCAACTCATTTTTCTCAAATTTAAGAAAAATAATTTTTCCTTCAAATTATTTTTCAAAGCTCTCTAACCAACTTCAAACTATAATTTATTTTTATTTAAAAAATCAACAATGGTAATATTATTATAATGAGTAAAAGGGAAACGCAGTTTTTACTATTACTATAATTTAAAATCAATAGTAATAATTTTAAAATTCAATGGGACCGATTGATTATTGAAGAATGAAAGACACGACGGGGGTAAAACTAGAAGTAGGACCACAAAGTTAGTTAAAGCTGTGACAAGGAAGCAACTCTAGAGGCCGTAATGATTTCATTATTACTCATTTCGTTTTATATCAGTTTATTATTGTTAATTTAGTATATATATATATATTTTTTTAAATTAAGTTATCTTTCATTAATTTCTAAATTTAACTATTTGTATTATTATTTAATTTTTTAATACTTAAGATAGTATAGAAATAAAAATAGATCTCTTACTCTGTCAAAAAAATAAGTAAAACAATATATTATTTTTGATGTAAAAATTAAAAATCAAGTAAAATAAAATGGAGTGAAATTAGAATTCGAGGCTTACTTATAGCCTTAGAAATTAACCAAAGTAGACTTTATTAATTAATCAAAACTAAACATCATTACGTGAGATAATTCTATATATATTCCTTGAGCTTTAAATCACCTTCGTCAATCGTCATTCACCTTCCTATACTTTGATGCCACGCCAATATTACACTGGACTACCCACCCTGGCCCCTGCAGCTTCCTCTTTCCATCTCCCAACAGCTATTTTTTATTTGTTTTTGTCAGGTGGGTCTATTGACATTTTTTTAAAGTATAATATAATGTGGTGATTATACTTTTACAATTTTACATAATATTGGTTAAAAGAAAAAAGTTTAAGAGTTTTTTATCCATGCTACTACTGTCCACAAAGAAAGTATATAAAATTAGTTGAAATTATGAGGCTGGTTCAAAATTTAAATATTATAAGTTTGAATTTGATATTTTATCACAACTTATTAATAATAATTATTAAATTTATACTTTATATATGGGTTTTTTAATTTTTATATTATTTTACCCAAATTTCGGTTAATTCAATAAATCTATGCTATCTTTCATCATTAAAAATACCATACTACTTTGTCTACAAAGACTTGATCATATAAAAAGGGATTGCTTATTGAATTATTTAATTGACTTTTTTTTAATGCACACGAGGTCGAACAAAATTACGTAATTGATTATGAAAGGGGTTTGGAATCAAAATGAGTTGAATACATATATATATATTTTAAAAAAAAGAGTAATCGACTAACCCTGTTCAAAGTCAGTTGGGTTGAGATATTTTATCTTTATAATTAATCATTACAATTTTTTAAAAAAAATTAATTAGTTAATTAAAGTACAAGAGAAGTTACATAAAATTTACTTCTTGAATTTTACTTTATTTCACAAATCAAAATGAGCTACATATTTAGTGTAATGAGCCAAATTTAGAGATACATTGAATTTAGAGATATCTCGATGAATTAATTAATAAATGAATGAATCATTAATCTGTTAAATTTAAATCACTAAATTCTATTTTAATAAGTCAATTTTGTCATTCCTAAATTATGTGTTACTATTTACATTTGCCTCGCGTCAAGATGGATGTCCACATGATACCTGCTTCATACAACTGAGAAGTCGATAACTCAGTTAAAATTATTGAGATACACGCAAAAAATAAAAACGTTTTACAACTTAAATTTTTATTTTCAAGTTAAAAATAATTATACAATATATTTAGTGTAAAACGAAAAATATATGGAGATCGAGGACGACGCAGAAGTGAAGATGCTTCAAGTTAAACTGGATCCCCTCTTTGACTAAATCATAGTAATAATTAGATAGTGACAAATCAATCCTGAATTTGGTGAACAAAGATTAATTAAAACTTAGAAGAAATGTATTATGTTCTGAATGCCTTTATCCAAAAAATGTCAATAACAGGTTGGTGACATAACGTTAATAATAAGTAATTTTCAGCAACATAGGAGTTGACTAATAGTCAGAATTAATATATACACAACCATATGATAAAGTCATAAAGAAATAGAATTAGTTAGCTAATTTTAGTTGAGCAGTTATAATCAAATTAGGGGAACATTAGTTTTAAACAATAACTAACTCGTGATACTTGATTTAGCCTTCTGCAACAACTAAACTTCACATAGTATATACAACTAAATATGTGGGCTCCTCTTGCATTTTCATTCTTTCACAACGGTTTTGAAAACGATTGAACTACTATTTTTTTATACACAAATCATAATTTATGTACACCAATAATATACCCACTCGCGCCACTTGGTGTAATTCATAAGCTTATTTTTGTCTTGTGAAAGTTTTCGGTGAAAATTCAATATAACGTAAATAATATTAACAATATATCCGCACTCATAATTCAATATAATTTACGAGTGAGGTCGAAAGGGTAGATAGTCTTTTTCTTGGGTTTGGAAGGTTGAGAGCTTGTTTCCTGTAAAAAGCCAATTTGACCATCTCAAAATTCCCCGCCAAAAGTTCACCTCCATGCCGTATTATATACTTGAAGAACTTGTGACCTAAGCAAGCAAAGTTCTTGCTACCCCATCTATTATATATATAATATTGTATCCCCAAAGCACGAGTTATACTTTGTCTCAACAACTCGACGAAGACCTTAATTGCTTTCTCTGCTTCTTTCAATCAAATATTGGATCATCTCTTTCGTCTTAGAATTCAGAAATTACGCAGCTCCATTGTACTAGCACGACTATCTTCAGGTAGATTTTCTGGTGCCTTTTCTCCTCTTCGTGATTTCATTTGATTTTGCTTCTATTAGTGTTATTGTGATTCCTATGTGAATTCTCGTTGTGTTTAAGTATTTGTTCACTGCAATTTTGTGAAATTTACTATTGCTGGATTGTGGTGCCTTTTCTACTCCTCGTGATTTCAGTAAGTATTCTATCAGATGTGATTTGCATACTTGTTGTGTCTCTGTTTATATGCTTTGATTTGTGTTGTGTGATTGGTAGATTCTATATCTATGTGAATTTCCGTTGATTTTAAGTTTTATTTTGTTCAATTCTGGAAAATTCAGTACACGAGATGAACTGTACTTGAAGGCTGGTATAAGTTAGTGCTTATGAATGATATTCTGAAATTACTGATAATTTTCGTGTTTAGCTTGCAGCAAAATGCTTTTTCTCCTCTTCCTGATATCATCTTCTAGAATTTTCGTCTGATGCGATTTGGTTATTTGCTACGTTCCTCTCTCTGTTTTGGTTCAATAAATCTTTTGTGAAGGTTTTTGTATCTACTTGAATCTCCGCTGCTATTGAGTAATTGTTCTGTTTAATTCTGGAAATTTGAACTCCAGAAGATAGTGCTTGAAATTTCATAGTTGACTGTTTCGAAATGCTTTTCCTAAAATTACTCATCAATCGAATAGCCGTGAGATGTCTTTTCTCCTCTTTGTGATTTCATAGCAGTTGTGAATAAGCCATATGCTTTACTTCTACGTCTCTGTGTTTGTTATGATTCCATTAATTATATGAGATTGTAGGTGAAAAAGGTTTTGTGTGATTTTTAGGTTCATCATCTCTGCGAATCTCCATTATTTTTGAGTACTTGCTCTCTGCAATTTTAGAAAATTTGCTCTACTAGAATCAGATGTGCTTGAGTTTTTCTGGTATAGTGGTATTGTTGAGCGTTGGAATGTTTAACTGTAATTACTGATCAGTTTCCGCTTATACTCTGTTCTCAGCAAAATGCAGAACGAGAATCCTTCAAGTGATGGTCTCAACACCAGCATCGCCGATGCAGCTACAGTCCCGTCCGCCAACAAAAACTATACGTTCTCTGATGCAACTTCACCAGACTTGGCTGACAATCCATTTCTCTCACCTACCTCAACTCACCAATTCGATTCCTCTGAATTCATCCCCAACTTCTACTCAACTTTCTCTCGCAGCTCAAATTCCCCTTCCCTAACCTCCTTTGACGATACTGATGACCTCGTCACCGATAACCGCCTCCACCAAGCTAGCTACATTCTCGAGTACCAGCAACTCTACAATCGGTACACTCTCTGCCTCGCACATTTGCAGGAATCTATCAAAGAAGTCGAAGCTCTACACCAGGAGAATGAATCTCTCCGACTAGTTAACACCGATTTGGATCGACGCCTGAGCCTCCTCACTCAGGCCACCATACAAAACTGTCTTCTCTCTGATTTCAATCGTTTTGGTATGGGAGTCAACCGTGATACTCAAATCTCTGATCCCAGACCTCCGAACATCAGGCAAGGGAGCGTCGTGGAACCTAACCGGCCTGAGAGAAGGAACACTGAACGAGTTTCGCTGCCGAAGAGCATTTCTGTGCGCTCGAGCGGTTATCTCAAGTTGAAAGCACAAGGTGGAAGCACTGGAGGTCCCAGCCAGGCAAAAGCTCGGCAAAAATCTACGGTTCCACCCCTAACCGAATCTGTGAGTGAAAATATTCATTCCCCTTTCTTATTCATTTCCGAAAAGATTCAGTCACATCTAATTTGTGAATTGTTAAAATTAACTGCAATCCATAATCTTTGCTTTAGGATTCAGCGCAGTGCAATTTGATTGACAATATGTTCTCTCTTCTTTTTTTCTCTCTTGTTTTCTGGGTTGTGGCTGTAGCAACAAAGAGTGTACGTTCCTGGAAGTAAGAAGGAAGAGGAGGCATTAGAGTTTGACGTTTACAACCAAGGGATGTTAAAGACAGAGCTGTGCAACAAATGGCAGGAGACTGGGACTTGCCCTTATGGAGAAAACTGTCAGTTCGCTCACGGTATCACAGAGTTGCGCCCAGTGATAAGGCATCCACGCTACAAGACAGAAGTCTGTAGGATGGTCCTAGCAGGTGATATGTGCCCCTATGGTCACCGTTGCCACTTCCGTCACTCTCTCACTGAGGAAGAGCGACGAACAGGTCCTGGCCTTTTCTGATGGTTCCATATATCTTTAATTGCTTTTTAAGTGTAAAACCACAGTCCTATGTTCAATTTCGCATATTGGTAAATCCCCCAAAAGCAATAAGATGGACAGATTTTCAAAAGTATTACGTGTATAAAATACTTTGGACGGACAAGAAATTATGTAATGAGGGTTACCTTGGAGGTGAAATCTGACTACCTGCCCAAGTCACAATGCAGTCGCACGGCAAAATAGGATAGATGTTAACTAGGTTTCTGGAGTTGGAAGTGGAGACCATATATAGGGGAAGTCATAATCTTTTGTTGGTTGTTCAACTATTTGGGGATGCAGGGGAAAGGAATTGTATAAAATTCTTTTGTAGCTAATATTTCATCGTGTACCAATTGTGGCAAGGGTTTTGGTGTTTAAAATCTTGTAATGGTCATAAACTGTTTATGGCAGTAGTCTGTCCAATTGCAACTTGGTTTATGAAGGAGATACGGTGTTCAAATAAAATTGAAAATTCCATTTTGACTTAAATCGACTTGACAAAATTGATTTGCTTCTTTTTCCCCTCTTAATTTTTGTCCACTGTTGATTTAGATAGAAAAAACAAGAAAATCAAACCAACAAATTGACAATATGTAGATATATTCACTTCTTAAATAAATTCATATATTAAAATGATTTCAGATTTTTTGTGTGGTTTGCAAATAAACACAAAGTTGTAACAATTTTAAATTGAAATTTATTTCTTACTTTTGGCTTTTAAAATATGTACAGAGTAATTTCTCCTCTTTCGATAAATTGAATTGATTTATAAAAAAAAAAAATCTCGTGGGAAATTGAGCTCCTAATAGTTTGTTACGGTGTGTAACCAAATTGTTACTATATAAATAATTCTTTTAAAAGTAATTCATAAAATGTTTATGCATACTACTACATTATTTGTAAATATAAAAAAACTACGAGCATTCTAATACGATGAAATATTTCTTAGCTTCTTCTTCATCGAAGAAATTTGTTACTTTCTTATACTCGTGATGCTAATGCTTAATAACTGAAATTTTTAAAAATTACATCAATGACCTGCATTTACGGATGATAAAACTATAACAAATACACCCAAAGTTTAATCATCTTATTAATTGCCTTTCATAATCATCTTAGAATTGTAAATTCATTAGTGTTTATTAGCTAATATTTTGACTAACTCAACAAAAAGGAAATGTAAAGAGCATTGTTTAAGGATAAAAGTAAAATCAAATATCTTTTGAAGTGCTTCTTTCGTATTTTGTATGAGTTAGTTTGATTTAATACAAAATTTAATTTTTTTTTGAAATTTATGATTTAAAATAAGCGAAAAATTTATGTGTTCATTAAGGATAAAATAAATATTTAAAATAAAAATTATTGCTAAATATAATAGAAATATATCATTCTTTAATAGATTCATAAAAATAAAGTGGACATAGAAGATACTAATTATTTATTTTTAATTCACCAAGAATAATTTTTACATTATTATTCACTAGTCAGTAGTCACTACCCAAACAAACATGAAACAATCAAACAATCTATTTATCATAGTTGAAGAGACATAATCAGTAGGCGGACCAAAAGGACCCTATTAATTAATTAGTTAAACCTCATTTGTTTTCAATTAAACAGTACAAATAATAAGGTAGCTTTTTTTCCAATTAAATTTCCATAAACCCACCCTCATAGAACCCGCGTATGATAAGTAGAGCGAAAGATTATTCACTACACAAACATTCAAACGGTCAATTTCTTGAAATCTTACCGCAAAAGCACCGGAGAATTTTAACATCAAAGCGGCAAGAAGGGAACTTCTTTGATATTGTTCTTGGTAGGTTTTCGCTTCCTTTTTTGGTTAGTAGGGAAAGCAGCAGAATTGATTGTTCATTCAAATGGTTTTCTTCGAGACATTGTTCTTGGAGGGTTTTAAATCAAGAAAACTTCTTTGACATTCGACTGATTTTCTTGGAGAGATTGTTCTTGGAGAGTTTTAACATCAAGCGGCAAGAAGAAACTTCTTTGTTATTGTTCTTGGGTAGGTTTTCGTTTCCTTCTTTATAATCTTTCTTTTTCTGGTTAGTAGGGAAAGTAGTAGCACCAAATTGCATAGTACAACATAAGAATCAAAGTTAGGAAAATCTCTCAAATGGTACAATCTTTACCTTAGAATTGTGTAATATGAAGTCGAAATATGAAACTTGCAGAAATTGAAATCCAGTAGTGTTGCTATTGTGAGAGTTCATGTTCTTTGATTAGTGCTTGTATTTCTTTAGGTTATTTTCGTGATCTTGTTGTTTTCCTTATTAACATTACGCTTAACACAGGTGTTTGCTGAACCAAAATGGCGTTATCACTTATCACATTGGAGAATAGCACAGTTCTTGGATGCTCGTTGTGAAGATGCTTAAGAACAACTTGGACAGGTCCAAATGTAAGTCTGCTTATTTCATTTGAGAATTGCACAATCCTTTTGAAGATATTTAAGAATAAAATTGGTACGGCCAAAGAAAGTTTGATGTGGTTTACCTTGCTATCATTGTTTTAAAGTTTTTTGGGTTAAACTGTAAATTACCATAACCAACTTAAGAGCACCTATTCCATAGCCACCTTCTAGGAAGGGTGCAAAGGAGAATTATGCCTCCAACTGAAACAAAGAAAAACAATCTGGTACAAGTATCTTGTTTATCAGCCTATGCTATGGATTTTGCTAGCTTTCCTAAAACCTTTGAGTAAATCTAATCTCTCAGTCACTTCTTTCTTAATCTGTACTGTTAAGATGTCCCACATCGGTAGAGGGATGAGAATTTGGTCTCCTTATATGGACTTGGACAAACCTCCCCTCATGAGCTGCAATTCTCCTGCTTCTTGACAAAGCAAGAAACCTCTCCCTTTCTTTTGCAAAAGCTTCCCTTTGATCCTTCAACTTCCTGCTTAAACCATCGAGCACATCAATGTCCTTTTTCATTTCTGACTGTTGTTCCGCCAGATGCATCTTGTTTGATGAAATTTCCTGGTTTTCGTGCTCCAGCCTTACTCTTTCTGACTTCATCACTTCCATTTCCTTATGGGCTACTTCCCTTAAATAGTTAGCATTGCTGAGTTCCCTCTGCCTCTCTTCCTCAAAGCCTTTCTTCTGCTCATGCTGCGCAGATTCCATTTCCTCCCGCTTCCGCTGCATTTCACTCTCAAGATCTCGTTTTTGTTTTTCGAAATCATGAAGCATTCGGATCTTCTCACTTTGAGTTTTCTCAGATAATACTGATCTGTCATGATCCATTGTAGCTGCAAATGTCTCTTGTGTCACCTTAAGGGCTTCCAACTCTATCTGAACATAATTTTCTGTTCCAGCTTCTCCTTCTTCAACCTTTCCTCTTCAGTGTGCTGCAGTTTCTTAAATTTCTTTTTCGAATCATTAACTTCCTGCAACTCCTTGATCACAGATCTTTTCTCATCCAGCTCTTCCCATTCTCTCTCAAATCTCTCTTTTTCCTGCATTTAAATCTTCAGCTTCATTCAAAAGAGTGTCTCGTAAATCTCTGCACTTGTCGATCTCCTGCTTCAGTTCTGATTGAAGGCGAGCATGTTCCATTTTCTCATCTTCGGTTATTTTAAGCTGCTCGATTCCCTCGTTAATCTTGAGCTGTTGTTTTTCAAGTTCAGCTCTTCTGTTCTCAAGTTCAATCCTTAAAGTAGTCAGTAAACGATCCTTCTCAGTAAATATCTGCTTCTTTTCAGTTTCCAATTCTTTCTCATCAATTTTCAGAGACTTCTCCCTTTCCTTTAATGCTTTTCAGCTTCAATTTTGTCACTTTTCTTTTCAAGTGCCTGTTCACGTTTTTTTGAGTTTCTCTTCAATGTGACTAACTTCAGCCTCCTTCTTCTCCAGTTCATGAATCATCTTGTTTTTCAGTTCCTCATCTAGTGATGCATGCCTCTGCCTCATCTCTAATTCTAACTCCTCCTCCTTAGATTTCAGGATAGCTCTGTGTTCATCCATTAGCTTTTGAATTTCCTCTCTTTCTTTTGCATTTAGCTTTTCCTGTAGTTCATCTAATTCTTCCTTTTTATCTCCAGGCTCCTTCTCACATCGTCAAGTTCTTTCTCCGTAGAAGCAAGGTTAGCTAGTCGGCTGCTCATGTCAACTTCTTTCTTCCTCAAAACTGAGTTAGCTATGTCAATCTTCCTCTAAGCTAGCTCATGAGGAGAGGTTTGTCCAAGTCCATATAAGGAGACCAAATTCTCATTCCTCTACCGATGTGGGACATCTTAACATGTACTATAGCTGCATCTATATAAACAAGTGTTCCTCTAAAAATCTGCCAATTCCTTGTTGTCCAGGATGATAGATTACTGTTCTCCAGATAGGCGCAATCATCTCCTTATGGAACTGCTTCCAATGCCTCCTCTTCTGAAACTTCACCCTTAGGGCTAGTTAGTCCTAACCAGTATTGGATACCATTTCACTGGTCCTATTTAGGTACACTTTGCAAATAGGTGTAGAGGAGTCTCCAGTGCGTGCAGTCCAGATGAGTTCTGAAATCTTGAGCCTTCTCTGCTGCCCCAACATAGCATCATAGCTCCCACTAATGGAATAACGGCCATAATAAGTTAAATTACATCTCCCTTGTGTGTACCATCCCTTTGTCATCTCCTATAACGCATTAATCTTCTTCCTGTACCAACTACAATCTTGAGGTGGTTGGTGAATCCATATATTGGTATTTGTCCCTTTGGTTTTTTTGCATATCGGATGAAGATGAAAAAGGCCCAAGGTTTATGCAATTGTTAAAAGAAAACCTCTTCTCTTTCTGGAAATGACAAAAGGAAGAAATTCTACGTTTATGTCTTTTTTGGCTAGTCACCAATGTTTAACTACACTTCTCCATAGTTTCTTTTCCACCCCTCACCGAATCACCCTTTTCGTGATATTGCACATGCACTCCCTATTTTGTGTTTCTTAGTAGTCACTATACTCCGCTTTATGCTCAATGAAGATTCAGAGGTTTTTATCCGTCGATGTTCAATCAAACATGTTGCCTTTCGAGCTAAAGAACTGTTGCTTGGCACGACACGTCAAGTGGGTTTATGAGATTTTGGGAAAACTTCCATTATTTGGTCTTTCTTCACTGTCTCATAGGCAAAATGATGCTTGCAGCCATGCTGGGTTTCAAAGCTTTTGAGTTAATCGTGTTTTGGCATCGCAATATTCAATTTTTTTTGTCACTAAATTACCCTTTTGGTCAAACCATACGACCTTCTACTTTTCTTGTTCTTATTACTCTCTCTTGTATTACTAAAAAAAAACAATTTAACATATGAGCTTGAGCTGAAAAACTGTTGCTTGGCATGGCACATCAGGTGGTATATCAGATTCCGGAGAACGTTCCATTTCATGGTGCATCTCATAAGGCTACTGATGCTTGCAGACTGACGAGTTCAAAGCTTTTGAGTTGGTTCGTGTTTTAGCTTAGAAATGTTCAGTTTTCTACCCCCTCCCCCTTTCAACCTAAACACCTTTTTCGTGAAATTACACATGACCTTCCTCTTTTCTTATTCTTATTACTCTCTCAGCTTTGTTTATTAAACCACGAGGATGTTGAGGTTTTGTCTTCCGTGAAAGTTAAATGGAACTTGTTTTTTCTCGAGCTTATTAAATTGTTGCTTGGCAGGGCAACTTAGGTGGGTCTATGAGATTTTTGAATTAAATTTTCATTTCATGGTGTTTCTTCTTTGTTTCATAACGATAACTTAAGCTTGCAGCCATATGACGAATTTCAATGCTTTTGAGCTAATCGTGTTTTGGCTTCACAAACTTCAGTTTTTTTTCTCACTAACCCACCCTTTTGGTGAAATTACTCATTACATTCCACTTTTCTTATTTTTATTACTCTATTCGGTAACTCAAAATGACAATTGAACATGTTCTCTCTTGAGCTGAAAACTGTTGCTTGGCATGGCATGACATCTCAAGTGGGTTTGTGAGATTTTGGAGAAAGTTCCATTTTTAGGTGTTTCTTCTTTGTCTCATAAGGCTACCGATGCTTGTAGTCATGACAACTTCCTAAGCTTTTGAGCTGATTCGTGTTTTGACTTGGCAAAGTTTTCTTTCACATCCCTCATCAAACCACCCTTTTCGTTGTATTTCACATGCACACTCTCTTTTCTTATTCTTAGCACTCAATTTGCTATGTTTTATAGACAATGAACATTTGGAGGTTTTCATCCGTCAATGTTCAATCAAACATGTTGCCAGTCGAGGCAAAGAATTGTTGCTTGGCATGACACTTCAGGTGGGTTAATGATATTTTGGGAAAAATTCCGTATTTCGGTCTTTCTTTTCCGTTGAAAATTATTGGGCAGGCGTCAGCCCCCATACATGGTCTTACGACTTTGCGGAGACCTGTGTTTTTGGTAAACAGTTGCCAGGGCCTGGTCACTGCGACTCCCTTTGTGAGGAGGCACCCATTCTCTCGAAGTTTCGGGGCTATTTTGCCGAGTTCCTTAGAGAGAGTTGTTTCGCGCCCCTAGGTATTCTTTACCTACCCACCTATGTCAGTGTCGGGTACAGATACCCTCTTGTTTAATGTTGGATTTTTTCGTGGGAGTATGTCATGGGTTACTTCAGCGCCGTAGCGCCTGGTATTCGAACAGTGGCTCAAGGAATTTTCTTTAACCCTTCTTACCTTGAAAAAGCAGGGACACCTTACGTTCTTGAACCGATAACTATCTGTCGGCTAACCTAGCCTCCTCCGTCCCTCAGGACTAACAATGGGTAGTACATGAATATTCACATATTTTCATCGACTACGCCTTTCGGCCTGATCTTAGGTCCTGACTCACCTTTTGTGGATGAACCTTGCGGAGGAACCCTAAGGTTTTCGAGGCATTGGATTCTCACCAATGTTTGCGTTACTCAAGCCGACATTCTTGCTTCCGCTTCGTCCAGCAGCGCTCGTGAGGAGGCTTCTCTCTAAGGCGGAACGTTCTACCGATGTATCTTACATTATGTTGCGTTAAATTGCGTTGTGTGGCATTGCGTTGGTGTTGACGTTAACATCGGCGTTGATGTTTACGTTGACGTTGATGTTGACTTTTAAGATTACGTTGATGTTTACGTTTATGTTGACGTTGACATTGACGTTGATGTTGATGTTCACGTTTACGTTCACATTTATGTTGACGTTGATGTTGACGCTATCGTTGATGCTGATGTTAACGTTGACGTTGACATTAACGTTCACGTTTATGTTCACGCTGTCATTGACGTTGACGTTAACATTGATGTTCATTAACGTTCACGTTTACAGTGACGTTGATGATCACATTGACGTTGATGATAACATTGACGTTCACGTTTATGTTAACATTAACGTTGACGTTCACGTTTATGTTAACATTAACGTTGACGTTCACATTGACGTTGATGGTGATGTTGAAGTTGACGTTGACGTTAACGTTAACGTTGACGTTGACGTTGACATTTATGTTTACGTTGACGTTTACATAGACGTTCACATTGACGTTGACGTTCACGTTAACATCCACATTTACGTTGACATTCACGTTTATATTTACGCTTACGTTGACGTTCACATTAGCGTTAACAATGACGTTGATGTTAACGTTCACAAAGTCGTTGACGTTTACATTGACGTTGATGTTGACGTTCATGTTCACGTTGACGCTGATGTTCACGTTGACGCTAACGTTTACTTTTACGTTGATGTTCACGTTGACGCTGATGTTTATGTTTATATTGACGTTCACGTTTACTTTGAGGTTGACGTTGACGCTGACGTTGACGCTGTCACTGACGTTCACGTTGACGTTGACATTGACATTCACGTTGACATTTACATTGACATTGACGTTGACGTTTACGTTGACGTTGATGTTGATGTTTACATTTACGTTTAAGTTCACGTTGACGTTCACATAGACGTTGATGTTTACGTTAAAGTTGATGTTGACGTTAATTAGACATTCCTGTTCACATTCACAGTCACATTCACGTTGACGTTGACGTTGACGTTGACTTTCACTATGACGAACATCAACGTAAATGTCTGCGTAAACGTCAACATAAACGACAGTGTCAACTTGAACGTGAAAGTCAACGTCAACTTGAACGTGACTGTGAATGTGAATGTGAACGTGAACGTCTAATCAATGTCAACATCAATTTTAACGTAAACATCAACTTCTATGTGAACGTCAACGTGAACTTAAACGTAAATATAAACATCAACGTCAATGTAAACGTCAACGTCAATATAAATGTCAACGTGAATGTCAATGTCAACGTCAACGTCAATGTTAACGTCCATGTCAATATTAACGTGAACGTTAACGTCAACATCAGCGTCAACGTCAACGTCAACGTCAACATAACGTTAACGTTAACGTTAGTGTTAACGTGAACGTCAATGACAGCATGAACGTTAATGTCAAAATCAATGTGAATGTCAACGTCAAAGTAAACGTAAACTTTAACATAAACGTAAATGTCATCGTCAATGTGAACATCAACGTGAACATGAACGTGAACGTCAATGTGAACATGAACGTCAACATCAACGTGAACGTGAACGTCAAAGTCAACGTCAATGTGAATGTCAACGTCAATGTCAACATGAACGTGAACGTCAACATCAGCGTCAACGTAAACGTCAACGACTCTGTGAATGTTTAAGTCAACGTCAATGTGAACGTTAACGCCAACGTCAACGTCAACGTGAACGTGAACGTGAACGTGAACGTGAACGTCAACATAAATATGAAACTCAACGTTAAAGTAAACGTAAATGTCAGCTCAACGTAAACGTGAACTTCAACGTAAACGTGAATGTCAACATGAACGTTAACGTCAATGTCAAAATCAGCGTCAAGGTAAACATAAAAGACATCGTGAACGTTAACGTCGACGTCAAAGTCAAAGTCAATGTGAACGTCAACGTAAACATCAGTGTCAATGTGAACTTCCACGTCCACGTCCATGATAACATCAACATCAAGATCAGCTTCAACGTCAACGCCAACGTTAATATGAACGTGAATGTCAACGTCAAAGTCAAAGTCAACAT
Source organism: Solanum lycopersicoides (assembly GCA_022817965.1). Lineage (NCBI taxonomy): Eukaryota > Viridiplantae > Streptophyta > Magnoliopsida > Solanales > Solanaceae > Solanum > Solanum lycopersicoides. Next base: position 76,555,066 of record CM040619.1, read on the forward strand.
CAATATTAACGTCAACGTAAATGTTAATGAGAACGTGAACGTCAACGTAAACGTCAGCGTGAATGTCAATATAAAAGTCAAAGTCAACGTCAACGTCAACGTGAAAGTCAACGTCAACATCAACGTCAACGTAAACATCAGCATCTACATCAATATCAACGTCAATATAAATGTCAACGTAAACGTAAACGTCAATATGAACGTGTATATCAACATGAACGTCAATGTATACGTCAACGTGGTCTTTAACGTCGACATAAACGTGAACGTCGACATAAATGTGAACGTCAATGTCAATGTGAAATCAACGTCAACGTAAACGTGAACTTCCACGTAAACGTGAATAACAACATGAACGTTAACGTCAACGGCAAAATAAGCATCAAGGTAAACATAAAAGACACCGTGAATGTTAACGTCGACGTCAACGTCAACGTCAATGTGAACATCAACGTAAATGTCAGTGTCAATATGAACGTAAATATCAACGTCAACGATAACATCAACATCAAGATCAGCTTTAAGGTCAACGTCAACGTCAATATCAACATAACGTGAATGTCAATGTCAAAGTCAACGTCAACGTCAACATCAACATTAACGTCAATGAGAATGTGAACGTCAACGTAAATGTCAGCGTGAATGTCAACATAAAAGTCAGCATCAACATCAACGTCAATGTCTATGTGACTGTGAACGTCAATATTTACGTTTACATTTACGTCAGCATCAACGTTAACATCAGTGTCAACGTCAATGTCAATTTCTACGTGAATGTCAACGCAAACATGAACGTCAACGTCAACGTCAATGTGAACATCAATATCAATGTGAACTTGAACCTTAACGTCAGTGTCAATGTGAATGTCAACGTCAACATAAACATCAACGTCAATATAAATGTCAACGTAAACGTAAACGTCAATGTGAACGTCAATGTCAACATCAACGTCAATGTATACGTCAACGTGGTCTTCAACGTCAACATAAACGTGAACGTCAACGTAAACGTGAACGTCAATGTCAATGTGAAATCAACGTCAATGTAAACGTGAACGTAAATGTGAATGTTAATATTAACGTTAACGTTAACGTAATCGTGAACGTCAACGTCAACTTCAACATCAACGTCCACGTAAATGTCAACGAGAACGTGAATGTCAACGTCAACGTTCACATCAGCTTGAACATCAACGTCAACGTCAACATCAACGTCAACTCAATCTCAACTTTAGCGTCAACGTCAACTTCAACATCAACATCAACATCAACGTAAACGTTAAAGAGAACGTGAACGTCAACATAAACGTCAGTGTAAACGACAGCGTCAACATGAATGTGAAAGTCAATGTCAATGTCAACATCAACTTCAACGTAAACGTCAACGCCTACGTGAACGTGAACGTGAATGTGAACATCAACGTAAACGTCAACATCAACGTGAACTTGAACGTCTACGTCAAAGTGAACGTCAACGTCAATATCAACGTCAACGTCAATGTAAATGCCAGCGTCAACGTTAACGTTAATATAAAATTAACGTGAACGTTAGCGTCAATATCAGCATGAACATTAACATCAACATCAACGTCAACCTAACGTGAACATCATCAACGTCAACATCAGCGTCAACGTGAACATTTACGTCAATGACATCGTGAACATTAACATCAACATCAATGTGAATGTCAACGTCAAAGTAAATGTGAACTTCAACATAAACGTAAATGTCATCGTAAATGTGAACATCAACGTGAACATGAACGTCAAAGTCAACATGAACGTCAACGTCAACGTCAACGACTCTGTGAATATTTAAGTCAACGTCAATGTGAACGTTAACGCCAACGTCAATGTAAATGTGAACGTCAACGTAAACGTGAAACTCAACGTTAAAGTAACGTAAATGTCAGTTCAACGTAAATGTGAACTTCAACGTATACGTGAATGTCAACATGAATGTTAACATCAACGTCAAAATCAACGTCAAGGTAAACGTAAAAGACACTGTGAACATTAACGTCGACGTCAAATTCAATGTGAACGTCAACGTAAATGTGAACATCAACATCAACGATAACATCAACATCAATATTAGCTTCAACATCAACGTCAACGTCAACATGAACGTGAATGTCAACGTCAAAGTCAACGTCAACATTAATATTAACTTCAACATAAATGTCAATGAGAACGTGAACGTTAACGTAAACGTCAGCGTGAAAGTCAACATAAAAGTCAGCGTCAACGTTAACGTGAAAGTCAACGTCAACATCAACGTTAATGTCAACGTCAATGTCTATGTGACTGTGAACGTCAACATTTATGTTTATATTTTCGTCAACATCAATGTTAACGTCAATGTCAACGTCAATGTCTACGTGAACGTTAATGTAAACGTGAATGTTAACGTCAACGTTTACGTCAACAAGAATGTCAATGTCAACGTTAACGTCAACGTGAACATCACCATTAATGTGATGGTCAACGTCAACATAAAGATCAACGTCAATGTCAACGTCAATGTGAACATCAATATCAACGTTAACGTGAACATCAACGTCAATGTCAACGTCAACGTGAATGTCAACGTCAACGTGAATGTCAACGTCAACATCAACATCAACATCAACATCAACGTATTAACGTAAACATCAACGTAAATATCAATGTGAACATCAACGTCAACATCAACGTCAATGCATACGTCAACATGGTCTTCAAAGTCAACATCAACGTGAACGTCAATGTCAATGTGAAATCAACGTCAACGTAAACATGAACGTAAATGTGAACATCAATGTTAACGTTAATGTCAACGTTAAAATAATCGTGAATGTCAACGTCAACTTCAATATCAACATAAACGTCAACGAGAATGTGAACGTCAACGTAAACGTTAGCTTGAATATCAACGTAAACGTCAACGTCAACGTCACCGTAAACGTCTTCATCAACGTCAACGTCAATGTCAACGTCAACGTCAACTTCAACATCAACATCAACATCAACGTCAACGTCAACGAGAATGTGAACGTCAACGTAAAAGTCAACGTAAACGACAGTGTCAACGTGAACGTCAAAGTCAACGTCAACGTCAACTTGAACGTGATTGTGAATGTGAATGTGAACGTGAACGTCTAATCAACGTCAACGTCAACATGAACTTCAACGTAAACGTCAATGCCTATGTGAACGTCAATGTGAACGTAAATATAAACATCAACGTCAACATGAACTTGAACGTCTATGTCAATGTGAATGTCAACGTCAACGTGAATATCTATGTCAAAGTCAATGTCCACATCAACATCAAAATCAACGTAAACGTCAACAAAAACGTTAACGTTAACGTAAACGTCAGCGTGAACATTAGGATCAACGTCATCGTGAAAGTCAACGTCAACGTGAATGTGAATGTGAATGTGAACGTGAATGTCTAATCAATGTCAATGTCAACTTCAATGTCAATGTAAAAGTCAATGTCAACGTCAACGTGAACATTAACGTAAACGTAAATGTAAACATCAACGTCAACGTCAACATCAACATAAACGTAAACGTCAACGTGAATGTGAATTTGAATGTCAACGTCAACATAAACATAAACGTCAACAACAGCGTCAACGTCAGCGTCAATGAGTGCGTGAACGTTAACGTCAACGTCAATGTGAACATCAACGTCAACGATAACATGAACGTTAACATTTATGTTTACATTGATGTTGACGTTGACATTCACATTGACGTTGACATTCACATTGACATGCACATTTACGTTGACATTCACATTTATGTTACGCTTATGTTGACGTTAACGTTCACAATGACGTTGACGTTAACGTTCACAATGACGTTGACGTTAACGTTCACGCAGTCATTGACGTTTAAATTGACGCTGACGCTGACACTGATGTTGACGTTGATATTGACGTTGATGTTGACGTTCATTTTGACGTTGATGTTGATTGATGTTCACGTTGACACTAACGTTTACATTGATGTTCACGTTGACGCTGATGTTTATATTTACGTTGACGTTCATGTTTATTTTGATATTGACGTTCACATTGATCTTGACGTTAACATTCACTTGATGTTGACGTTAACATTCACTTGACGTTGGCGCAGTCGTTGACGTTTATGTTAACGTTGACAGTCATATTGATATTCACGTTGACGTTTACGTTAACGTTGATGATAACTGTTACGTTGATGTTTACATTTAAGTTCACGTTGACGTTCACATAGACATTGATGTTTATGTTGAAGTTGACGTTGACGCTTATTAGACGTTCCCGTTCACATTCACAATCACATTCACGTTCACATTGACTTTCACGGTGACGTTGATGGTAACGTTCACACTGACGTTTACGTTGACGTTCACGTTCTCGTTAACGTTGACGTTTACGTTTTCGTTGACATTTACGTTGACATTGATTTTGATGTTGATGTTGATGTTAACTTTGACGTTGATATTCAAGTTGATGTTGACGTCAACATAGACGTTAACGTTGACGTGACGTTGATGTTGACGTTCACGTTATGTTGACGTTGACGTTGACGTTCACATTCACATTCACATTGACGCTGATGTTAACGCTAATGTTGACGCGTTCACGTTAATGTTGACATAGACGTTAACATTGACGTTAATGTTGATGCTGGCATTTATGTTTACGTTAATGTTGACGTTGACGTTGACGATGACATTTACGTTCACATTCTCGTTGACGTTCACGTTGATGTTTACGTTTATGTTGACGTTGATGTTGACGTTTACGTTTACGTTCACGTTTACGTTTAAGTTCACGTTGACGTTTACATAGACGTTTACGTTTACGTTAAAGTTGACGTTGATTAGACGTTCACGTTCACAGTCACAGTCACGTTCAAGTTGACGTTGACTTTCACGTTGACGTTGACGTTGACTTTCACATTGACGCTCACGCTGATGTTTACGTTGACGTTCAAGCTGACATTTATGTTGACGTTCACGTTCTCATTGACCTTTCCATTGACGTTGATGTTGAAGTTGACGTTGATGTTCACGTTGACGCTAACGTTGACGTAGACGTTTACGACGACGTTGACGTTGAAGTTCATGTAGATGTTAACGTTGACGCTGATGTTGATGTTCACATTCATGTCGGCGTTTTTGTTGATGTTTATATTTACGTTGACGTTGACGTTCACGATCACGATTATATTAACGTTGATGTTCACATTTACGTTCACGTTTACATTTACGTTGACTTCACATTGACATTTACGTTCACGTTTATGTCGACATTAACATTTTTGTGGGCGTTGAAGACCACGATGACGTATACGTTGACGTTGATGTTGACGTTGACGTTCACATTGACGTTGATGTTCACGTTCTCGTTGACGTTTATGTCGATGATGATGTTGATGTTGATGTTTACGTTGACGTTGACATTCACGTTGACATTGACGTTGATGTTCACGTTTATGTTGACGTTGATGTTGACGTTGACGTTCATGTTTATGTTGACGTTGACCATCACATTAACTGTGATGTTGACGTTGACGTTTATGTTAAAGTTGTCGATGTTCATAGTGACTAACGTTGACGTTCACGTAGTCATTGGCGTTTACGTTGAAGTTCACATTTACGTTGAGCTGACATTTACGTTTACTTTAACGTTGAGTTTCACGTTTACGCTGACGTTCACGTTTACATTGACGTTGGCATTAACTTTCATATTGACGTTGACTTAAACGTTCACAGAGTCATTGACGTTTACGTTGACCTGATATTGACGTTAACGTTGACGTTGACGGTGATGTTGATGTTGACGTTCACGTTAACATTCACATTAACTTTGACATTGATGTTGACGTTCACATTGACGTTGATGTTAACGTTCATGTTCACGTTCATGTTCACGTTGATGTTCACATTGACGATGACGTTTACGTTTATGTTGAAGTTCACATTTACTTTGACGTTGACATTCACATTGACGTTAACGTTCACGTTGTCATAGACGTTAACATTGACGATGACATTCACGTTATATTGACGTTGATGTTCACATTCACGTTGACGCTAACGTTGACGCTGATGTTGACGCTAATATTGACGTTCACGTTCACGTTAATGTTGACATAGACGTTAATATTGACGTTGACGTTTATGTTGACGTTGACGATGACGTTGACATTCACATTCTCGTTGACGTTCAGTTGACGTTTACGTTTATGTTGACGTTGATGTTGACGTTTACGTTTATGTTGACATTTACGTTTCAGTTCACGTTGACGTTCACATAGACGTTGACGTTTACGTTGAAGTTGACATTGACGTTGATGTTGATTAGACGTTCATGTTCACATTCACAGTCACGTTCAAGTTGACGTTGACTTTCACGTTGACGTTCACATTTATGTTGACGTTCAAGCTTTACGTTGACGTTCACGTTCTCGTTAACGTTTCTATTGACGTTGATGTTGAAGTTGACGTTGACGTTCACGTTGGCGTTGAAGTTCACGTAGATGTTAACATTGACGCTGATGTTGACGTTCACATTTATGTCGGCATTTTCGTTGATGTTTACATTTACGTTGATGTTGACGTTCACGATTATATTAACGTTGATGTTCACATTTACTTTCACGTTTACATTTACGTTGACTTCACATTGACATTGACGTTCACGTTTACGTTGACATTCACATTTATGTTGGCGTTGAAGACCACGTTGACGTATATGTTGACGTTGACGTTCACATTGACGTTGATGTTGACGTTCACGTTTTCATTGACGTTTATGTCGACGATGATGTTGATGTTTATGTTGATGTTGACGTTGACATTGACATTGACGTTGACGTTGAAGTTCACGTTGATGTTGACATTGACGTTGACGTTAAAGTTGTTGACGTTCATAGTGACTAACGTTGACGTTCACGTAGTCATTGATGTTGACGTTGACGTTGACATTGATGTAAATGTTGAAGTTCACAGTCACATAGACGTTGACGTTGACGTTCACGTATACATTGACGTTGACATTTACGTTCACGTTGACATGACGTTGACGTTGACGTTGATGTTGATGTTAACGCTGACGTTTACGTTCATGTTTACATTGATGTTCACGTTCATGTTAAGTTCACGCTGACGTTGACATTTACGTTGACACTGATGTAATGTTGACATTCTGGTCGATGTTTATGTTTACATTGATGTGGACGTTGACTTTGACGTTTACCTTAATGTTGACGCTCACATTCACATTCACGTTGACGTTCACGTTCATGTTAACGCTGACGTTTACATGACGTTCATATTGACGTTGATGTTAACATTGACATTGATGTTCACATTAACAGTCACGTAGACATTGACGTTGACTTTAACATTGACGTTCCCATTGACGTTTACGTTGACTTTCAAGTTGATGTTCACGTAGACGTTGACGTTCACGTTCACGTTTACGTTGACATTGACGTTGACGTTCACGTTGATGTTCACGTTCACGTTCACGTTTATGTTGACGTTCACGTTGACACTGACGTTTACGTTAACGTTTACGTTCTTCTTTGATGTTGACCTTCACATTGACGTTGACGTTAATGTTGACGTTCTCATTGACGTTAACTTTTATGTTGACGTTGACATTGACGTTCACGTTATGTTGATATTGACGTTGACGTTGAAGTTGACGTTCACATTCACGCAGTCGTTGACTTTTACGTTGACGCTAATGTTCACTTCAGTGTTGACATTGACGTTTACGTTTAAGTTCACGTTCACATTAACCTTGACGTTGACATTCACATTCTCGTTGACGTTCACATTGACGTTTACGTTTACGTTTACATTGACGTTGACATTTACGTTCACGCTAACGTTCACGTTGACGTTCAAGTTCATGTTGACGTTTACGTTTATGTTTACGTTCACGTTGACGTTCACATAGATGTTGAATTGACGTTGATTAGACGTTCACATTCACAGTCACGTTCAAGTTGACGTTGATGTTGACTTTCACGTTAACGTTAACGTTGATGCTGATGTTTACACTAACGTTCAAGCTGACGTTTACGTTGACATTCACGTTTTCAGTGAGGTTTACATTGACGTTGATGTTAAAATTGACGTTGACTTTGACGTTGACATTCACGTTGACGTTAATTTGACGTTGACGTAGACGTTTACGGTGACATTGACGTTGAAGTTCACGCTGACGTTTATGTTGATGCTGATGTTAACGTTCACATTCATGTCAACGTTTTTGTTGATATTGACGTTTACTTGTCACGTTCTCGTTGACATTGACATTCACGTTTATGTTGACGTTGACCATCACATTAACGTTTACGTTCACATTGACGTTCACGTTGAAGTTGACGTTTACGTTTACATTCACATAGACATTGACGTTTACGTTGAAATTGACGTTGATTAGACGTTCACATTCACATTCACAATCACGTTAATGGTGACGTTGATGTTGACTTTCATGTTGACGTTGACACTGACGTTTATATTGACATTCACGTTGATGTTGACGTTTACGTTGACGTTCGCGTTCTCATTGACGTTTACGTTGACGTTAATGTTGATGTTGATGTTGATGTTGACTTTGACGTTGACATTCACGTTGACATTGATGTTTATCTTGATGTTGATGTTATTGTTGACGTTCACGTTCACGTTGACACTGACGTTTACGTTGACGTTCACATTGACGTTGACGTTGATGTTAACGTTCATGGTGTCTTTTACGTTTACCTGGACGTTGATTTTGACGTTGATGTTGACGTCATGTTGACGTTCACGTTTACGTTGAAGTTCACATTCACGTTGAGCTAACATTTACGTTTACGTTGAGTTTCACATTTACGTTGACGTTCACATTTACATTGACGTTGGCGTTAACGTTCACATTGAGGTTGACGTAAACGTTCACACAATCGTTGACGTTGACATTTACGTTGACGTTGACGTTCACGTTCGCGTTGACGTTGACGTTCACGTTCATGTTTACATTGACGTTGACGTTCACGTTCATGTTTACATTGACGTTCGTTACATTACATTACATTTCTGAACATTACAATACATTATTTACGTTTACGTCTACGTTTACGTTTACGTTGACGTTAACATTGAAGTTCACGTTGTAGTTGATATTGATGTTGACGTTGACGTTGACGTTGACGTTCACGTTGACATTGATGTTGACGTTCACGTTCACGAGCAACATATTAATGTATTTGAGCCGGTATATAATGTATCCGAGCTAGTTTTAATGTATGTGATTTATGTTATAATGTATCCGAGATATTTTTTAATGTATCCGATTTATGTTACTTTTTAAGGAATTAATAGAATCACAAATTAAAAAGAAATATATCATAATTTCATATTAACACTATGTGATTTCTAAAATTTATCCTAAAAGAAATACTCTTCTTATTACTAAAACATAAATAAAAATAGATATAGAATATATATATATATCTTTTAAATAGTATTTGTATCAACTATAGATTTTTTTTGCGCGTTATTTATTTTTTGGGTTTCATCCCGCGTGTATTAATTATTAATTATTATTAACCAGTGGAAAATCTATAAGTAACACCCACATACCACCTGCGCATATTAGACCTCACCACCGCCATATACACCGATCGTCTGTATTCATACGCTAAAAATCGATAACAGAATTCTTTGCTCTCTCCATTATCTTGTATTCTTCCACTGATTCAGAAAAAGAAAGAAGGAAAATACGAAAAATCGATATTGGAAGATGTCCGATCAAAACCCTAAACCCTAAATCAATTTTCTCGGTTTTCTACCACTCTTACCATTATCTTGAACAAGGAAAAGTCAACAACTCGATATGTTGAATTCTTGCATGTTGGAATTCAACACCTCGATATGTTGAATTCTTGCACGTCGGAATTCAAGAACTCGATATGTTGAATTCTTGCATACTGGAATTCAAGAACTCGATAATGCATTTTAAATTTTAAAGGAAAATTTAAGAATTTGTTGGATTTTTGAAGTAGCATTGGTATTCTTAAATGCATAGTTAAGAAATCGTAATTTTAAGAATTTATTTTGTGTAGCATATCAAGCAAATTCAATTCAAGAAGTCCTTTGAAAAAAAGTAAGTTGTGCTGTCATCCTCACAGTGTATTTTAAGCATAAACAAGAATTCGTTTCCCTGTTTTCCCCTGCTTAACTGAAAAAAGGAATTTGTTTTTCCCTGAGATTTACTTACTAATAGAACTAGTATCTTTTGTTCTTTTACGTATTATTTTGTGGTTTTACTTGTAATTGGGAAAAAAACTTGTATGACTGCAATACAAACTGAAGATGTTCATGTACATATAAAATACTTCCCTTACTTGTACCGCCTCCCCCAAACACAAAAAAAGGAGAGATGAAATATATTTTGTGTTGATCACTATCTGTACTTATTGCCCAGATTATGGAAACAATATATTTGTCTGTTTTTCATCTTCTGTTGTATTCCTTTTCGTCGGGTCATTTTATCTATGGTTTTGTATGCTTGCTTTACACCAGCTACAACAAAATACTTCCATTCAGATGATATGCATGCTTTCCCTAGTAAGCTTTGACCTTAAACGAGAGGCTCTGACCTCTACTTCCGACGTTTCTTTGTTGGAAATTGTTACTAGAACTCATGGGAGGCCAAATGGATATTCGTAATGTTCTGAAGGTTAAGTTCTTTTGAGTTTTAGTTGGTCAACTCCATTAGGATAGACATGAAACTACCTATCATCCTTTTTTTTGTTGCAAAGTTCTATTTTTGTCACTAAATCACTCTTTTGGTGAAACTACACAACCTTCTACTTTTTTTCTTGTTCTTATTACTCTCTCCGGGTTTAACTCAAAGCAATTTAACATGTTCTCTCTTGAGCTGAAAAACTGTTGCTTGACACATCACCTCATGTAGGTCTATGAGATTTTAGAATGAAATTTCCATTCATGGTGTTTCTTCCGACTTCCTTGTTATCTGCTATATTTTCTTCGCGGTCTCCTTCTTTCTACTTGGATTTGCTGAACTTGAGCTGAGGGTCATCCAGAAACAGTCTCTCTACCTCCACAAGGTAGTAGTAAGGCCGCATTTGTCACTATTAATGCATAGTTCACTGTATAGTGAAAACACAATATCGCCTTTTAAAGTAGTAATTAATTTGAGGAAGTTATATAATGTCTATGGATTAGTTTTTGACAACGACAGAGCTGACTTGGAAAGTTGTCTTGCTAGGAGAAACTACTTGGGAAGTTGTCTTGCTAAGTGAAACTACTTGGAAAGTTGTCTTGCTTGGATAACCCATTTCAAGTCTTCCTTCTCAATGTTAACGGTGGGTCATGTAAAATAAATTATAGATATGCTTTTGGTGGGGACATACTGATACTACAATAAGGGTCCTTAGTATGTGGTGGAACTGGTTGATGTTATTGAGTTGTCGCTGAGAAGTTGCTAGTATGTATCCAATAATTATGGAACTCCTAATACAATAAGATTACACATCCTGAACAAACTTTTCTACTTTATTAAAAACTAGAGTAGCTGAAAAGCTTTTCACTTTGTTTTTCTTGAGTACTTGCAACTTTGTATAATGTGAAGTCTTGATCTTTTTTCTCCGCCTTACTTTGGTGATGATGGTTTGGTCTGAGAGGCTTCCCAGTGATGGCTTTCTTCACCTTTGCAATTGAGTGCTTGACTTTTGATCCAACTCCTGACAATGTTCTGATGTTTTTTGGGAGGAACTTTGATATCAGCATCTCTGGAGATCTCTACGATCACTGAATCTTCAGAACTTCGACACTTCTCTTGTTTTTTGAATTCCTTCCTCTTCTCTGTTGTTGCCTTCTCTTTCTTCAGCAAAGTCTTCCTCAATTTTTGATGTCTCTTTTGTTGATACATGCACAAGGTCAGATAGTGCGGTCTTAGCTTGTGTCTCTCTCAATATGGATTCCTTGGTACTTCTTTTGAATCACATTCAACTTCTTTCTTGTTTTCATAATTTTCCTGACGTTGTTCTGTTTCAGAAGTTTTGCATTTTTCCTGCATGTACTGGATATTTTTGGCCTCTGCACCCAGTTCCATATGTGGGGTAATGCTGTCTTTGGGAGTACCATTGGCATCAGTGCTGCTTGTTGGAATAGAGTCCTCCCTCTCCAATGTAAGTAGAGGATATGCTGCTTGCTCTTGTATCTGCATAGTTGTATTGCTCTGATTGCTCACCATGTTATCCATCTCCTTTTCCGAAACCGTAACAGATTTCAATGATGTGAATGTTCGGTTACTTTTTCCTCTTCGCCCCTTGTCTTCTCCTCTGGTACACGTCCTACTTGGGCACCTGGAGCATTTTCAACTCTTACTTGATGTGTTTCGTTTATTTCATTGCATGTTATCATCTCTCCGGAACCTGCTGCTGTTTTTCGTTCTGATCCAAAAGGTTCCAAACTTACTCTTTCGGGTTCACTCATTTTTCGTTCTGATCCAAAAGGTTCCAAACTTACTCTTTCGGGTTCACTCATTGTTGTTTCCTCCTCTTTTTGCACCTGTGTTGTGTAGCTTGAGGAATCTTCGCCGGTGGTCTCTCTTAAATCTTCTTCTTGTGCCTCCTATGAATTCATATTTCGCCGTCAGATGTGTGAGTAAATAGTGGAGGCAGGGGGAGTCAGAAAAGATTGGAATAATGTTTTTTGCTTCTATCTTTTTATCTTTGTTTTTTCCATTTTTGACACCTACGAATATTGGTAGTTTCCAGTATACTTTTCCTTAGCCAGCTGTGGCTAAGGGGAATTTCATCTTAGTGATCTTTTCTAGAGTAGTTTTATGAACTGTCATATAATGTCTGTTTATATATCAAGGTGGTGTGTATCCTGCAAACAATTTACTAATATAATTCAAGTTTGTAATTTACATCACTACTTTGTTTCCTCTCGTTAAATCATTTTCAGCTGGACCTATATGTCATTAACTTATGTGCTGAATATTTAATGCAGTTTGAGTTCAATCATTTTCTATCAACAACCTCCTTCCTAGACAGGAGGAGTAAAACGGATCAAATCATGCTGATAAAATATTAAGATGGCATATAAGTGTGCAATTTAATCAGACCTCTTTGATTGGAGTCTTAGAGTGTGTTTAGTATGAAGGAAAATATTTTCTGGAAAATGTTTTCCAATTTTCTCATGTTTGGTTGGGACAAAAGTTTGGAAAATGTTTTTCAAATCAACTCATTTTCCTCAAAATTAAGAAAAATGACTTCCCTTCAAAAATTAAGGAAAACATTTTCCAAAACTCTCCTCCAATTTCAAATTACATTTTTTTTGGAAAAACATCAATTTTAAAAAAATATTTTCAATTTCAAAATTTTATTTTTTCACCCGATCCCTGACCCTCCCCCCACCCACCACCGGCCAGCCCCCCCAACCCCTCCCAAAAAAATTAATTTTGCTTTTTAAAATATTTTCAACTTCAAATTTTTATTTTTAAACTCCTTCCCCTCCCCCCCCAGCCCCCCACCACCCCAAAAAAATAATTTTGTTTTTTTAAAATACTATTAACTTCAATTTTTTTATTTTTTCACTCCTCCCCCCTCCCCCCCCCCGCCCCCCCACCCACCCACCCCACCACCACCCCAAAAAAAAAATATTTTTAAAAAATATTTTCAATTTAATAAATTATTTTTTACTCTAGTAAAAATAAAAGATGTCTCTCAAAAACATTTTTCATTCATAAATCAAACACAAAATCATTTTCGAAAAATATTTTCTACTCACCAACCAAACATGAGAAAATAAGTCCAAAATCTACTTGTTTTCCAGGAAAACATTTTCTAGGAAAACATTTTCCATGGAAAATATTTTCCTCCATACCAAACACACCCTTGATTTCCATTGTAACACATTCACTCTTTGATTCTGTGGCCTCTTCTGGGAGGTTTGTTTCAGTACTTCGATGATTAATATTGTTACTGTCATCAATATCAATTTTCTCCAGTTCTTCAAGCTTTTCGGATGTTTGTTCTCCAGCAGGTGAATCTTCATTCTGCTCTTCTGTATCCATGACTGCACATGTGTTGTGTTTTATATGCTCTGCTTGTAATCATCCTTTTCAACTCCTTTCAACATCTACAGAAAGAACAATTTTCTGAATAGGCAACTTCCTCACTTTCTTAAGTAATAGGTAAGATAATTGCATTCCAATTTCTAACCATTATGCTTTGGAATTCATCTCCCTTGTCAAAATTTTCATCTGTCTTCACTTCTGATTTTTCTCCCTCTTTTAACGTCTCTTGGTTGGTTCTGAGGCGATTTTCTTCTTCAAGGCAATCCGCACAAGAAATATCCTCTCTGATTTGTCAATGATCTGGATTTTGATCAGTCAACGTTAGCTTTCTTTTAAGAAATACAGGAGAAAAAGGAAAAATATACATTTAATCAAATGATGCATGGTGCAAAATCTTAGTTACAATGTTTACCTCCTGAGCAGGTGCAATGTAAGGCTTCTCATGGTCTGCAGACCTTTGTAAAATATTGGTGTCTGCTATTCCTCCTGCCTTTTTCTCTTCACGTAGCTCAGCTAACTGATGCTTCAGTTGTTCCTGTGGATCTGCACAGCTTTGTAACGCATTGGTGTCTGTAACTACTGCTGCTTTGTTTTCTTCAGAAATCTTAGATGTCTGATGGATAAGTTCTTCTGTGGATTCAGATATCTTTTCACTGTTTCTTCCATTTGTTTCTTTTTCAACCGGAGTATCGAGAATATAGCTAATATCTATTTCTCTGTTTTGTAGCTCAAGCTTATCTGCATATGTGCTGTACTTGTTATGATTTTGGAGCCCGAAATCAGAGCTTTCAACCTGTTGAATGAGCCATTCATGATTTGGTTGGTATCCAGAAATAACTGAAAGGGTGAGGAAATAAGAGAAATTGCTGGAGGCTGTTAGCATGATGTAATAAAACACTATTGCAGTGGATATACTGCTTCTAGCTGTGATTCGTCTGAGATAATCTGTAAGTTTTATTCATGTTTCTGTAATGGTTGTCACGGTAAAGGGGGGAACATCAAGTTCTGTTTTGCTAGCTTTTCTTTAACTTCTTTCCAGTACTGTTATAATTTAGTTCCAATTTTATAATTCAGAAATGTGATTTCTTGTAGCAGATTGCCAATCGGCGTTTATGTTATTACTCTGCCTGCTTATATGAAATGTTTCATGTAGTTGTCCATGGATAATGTTCTCACAACATCTCCTGAATCCTCTCTTTGCAGAAGGGAACGGAGACTGAAATTAATTATATTCCTCTAGAGATTTGTGACCTTAACTAACTTGGAGTTGTGGCTTAGTTGATCTGAAAATATCGTTCACAGGAGAATTGAATTTCTTGTCTCATTAGCATGCAATAAACTCGTAGATTCTTAGCAGAGAGTTCATTCACCTTGTTAGTACAGTCGCCCACCCTCACCTACGTTCTCTGCTCCACGGACGTCATTAGCCTCTCCTGTGGTTAGATTGACGTTGATGTTGACGTTAGTGACGTTGACTTTCACTTTGACGTTCACGTTCACGTTTACGTTTACGTTTACGTTCATGTTTACGCTGACTCTGACTCTGACTCTGACTCTGACTCTGACTCTGATTCCGACGCCGACGCCGACGTTGACGCCGACGTTGACATTGACATTCAGGTTCACGTTCACGTTTATTTTGACGTTTACGTTGACGCTAACGTTGACATTGACGTTGACGCTAACGTTGACGCTGACATTCAAGTTCACATTGACGTTGACGTTGACGTTCGCCTCTACGTTCACGTCAACTTTTACGTTGACGTTCACGTTTACGTTGAAGTTCACGTTTACATTGACATTAACGTTCAAATTTACGTTCACTGTGACGTTCACATTTACGTTGATGTTCACATTTACGTTCATGTTCAAGTTCACGTTCATATTTGCGTTCACGTTTACATTTATGTTGACGTTTATGTTGACGTTCACGTTAACGTTAACGTTTACATTACGTTGACGTTGACGTAATCGTTCACGTTGACGCTTACGTGTATGTTGACATTGACGTTCACAGCGACGTTGACGTTCATAGCAACGTTGACGTTGACGTTCATGTTAACGCTGACGTTTTACGTTTACATTTACGTTGACGTTCACATTTAAGTTGACGTTGCCGTTCACGCTGATGTTGACGTTGACTTTCATGCTGACGTTGACATTTACGTTTACGTTGACATTCACATTTAAGTTGACGTTTATGTTTATGTTTATGTTTATGTTGACGCTGATGTTGACGTTGACTTTTACGCTGACGCTGACGTTTATGTTTATGTTGACGTTGAAGATCACATTTATGTGGACGTTGATGTTGATGTTGACTTTGACGTACACGTTGACATTTATTTTTATATGTTCATGTTCACGTTCACGTTCACGTTGATGTTTACGTTGACGCTGACATTTACGTTCACGTTTACATTGACGTTCACGTTCACGTAAAAACTGACGTTGACGTTGACGTTAACATTCACAGTGTCTTACGTTTACCTTGATGCTGATTTTGACGTTCACGTTCACATTGACGTTGACGTTCACGTTCACATTCTCTTTGACGTTTACGTTTATTTGACGTTCACATTTACTTTGATGTTGACGTTAACGTTCACGCCATCATAGACGTTAACGTTGACATTGATGTTCACGTTCATGTTATGTTGACGTTGACGTTGACGTTAACGTTCATGCAGACGTTGACGCTGATGTTGACGCTGATGTTCGCGTTAACGTTGACATTGATATTTACGTTGACGTTGAAGTTGACGTTCACGTTAATGCTGACGTTTAAATTGACGTTAATATTGACGTTGACGTTCACATTGACAGTAACGTAGACGTTGATGTTGACTTTCACATTGACGTTCACATTGACTTTCACATTGACTTTCACGTTGACGTTGACGTTGAAGTTCATGTTTACTTTAACGTTGACATTCACATTGACGTTGACGTTAACATTCACATTATCATTGATGTTAACGTACACGTTGACGTTCACGTTATGTTGTGTTAATGTTCACGCAGTCGTTGTCGTTTATGTTGACACTGATATTGACACTCACGTTCACGTTCACGTTAACATTGACATTAACGTTTACACTAACATTCACATTGACGCTAACGTTTACATTTACGTTCACGTTGTCGTTGACGTTCATGCTGACGCTGACTTTCACATTTACGGTTACATTGACATTGACAGTGACGTTTTTGTTTACGTTAGGCCGAACCCATCGGCGGCCTCTTAAAGTTGGCATCAAGTTTCACTTAGACACTTTAACTGGACCTTGTTCATTTTGAACACTTATGGTAATCCTTTATCGTGTCATTCAACACTTTTTTTATATTTCCAGATCCAACTTAAGTGCGTGTTGACAAACGCCCTTGTTGAAAAAAAAAGACCAATCTTTAAGTGACAAGTAGATTATATTTATTTTATTTTTTAAAAAAACATCACTTATATTAATTTTTTTCTAAAGATCTGTAATCCCATGCCCCAGACCCCCTTTCTTCATCTTCTTCTTCCTAATTCCAGTGAGAGCAAAAAAATTTCCCAACCATTTTGTTCTTAGTAAATTCGTTCTTCGTCTTCTTCTTATTTTGTGCCTTGAAATTATTATCTATTTCTTCTCAGTAATTTCATTTCATTTTTTTTTAAAAAAAAATCTTTTCTCCTCCATTATCTATATATAATCTCCCCTTATCCCAACTCATTTCCTCCATCTTTTTTTTTTCTATGATGTATTTTTTTACGAAAAGTCATTTTAACTTGTAGCAGGAGATACAAATATAAGAATTTTACTTTTTAAAAATATTCATCTATTATAGTGGAAAAGAAGTGAAAAAAAGAAAATTATTTTGTATTTTGATATTTTGTATTAGTATTGAATGATGGATAAAAAATTAATTAATTTTCAAGAAAGAAGAAAAACCTAAGTAATTTACAAATTAAACCCAACAAAAATTATATGTTTTTCAAAAGTTGTGTGATGATGAAGGGTGGTCTATGGTGGTAGAGAAAAAGAGTGAGGAGAAAGAAGTAGGAGTGAAAAGAAAATCAATGGAGGATGGTGGAAGATTGGAGATAGAGAGAGACAGTGAGGAAGAAAAAAAAAGAAAAAAAATCACCCAAAAAACTCCTCAAAGGCGCTTAAATTTGTGTTGCATAATTGCTATGCTGAGTCAGCAAAAAGTGTCAAAATGATACAGTGCAACACTACATAAAGTGCTTAAAATGAATAGAGTATACTTAAGGTGTCTAACTGAAATTTTGTGCCAAATTTAAGGGGCCACCGATGGGTTTGGCCTTTACGTTAATATAGATGTTGACATTTACGTTGAAGTTGGCGTTCACATAGATGTTGGCGTTTACGTTGACGCTGATGTTGATGTTGACGTTAACGGTGATGTTAACGTTCACGTTCACGTTGACATTGACGTTGAAGTTCACATTGACGTTCACGTTCACGTTCACGTTTTTGTTTTTGTTGACGTTGACATTCACGTTCATGTTCACGTTCACGTTGATGTTCGCGTTCACGTTGATGTTCGCGTTGACGCTGATATTTATGTTTACGTTGACGTTCACGTTTACTTTGACGCTGACATTAACATTGACGTTGACATTAACGTTCACGTTGTCATTGATATTTATGTTGACGTTCACGTTCACGTTACATTGACATTGACGTTGTCGTTGACGTTCACATTGACGTTGATGTTAACCTTCACGCAGACGGTGATGTTTACGTTGATGCTGACTTTGACGTTCACGCTAACGTTCAAGCTGACGCTGACATTGACGTTCACGTTGATGTTGACGCTTACGTTTATGTTCACGTTGACATTTACATTAACGTTGACATTGACGTTGACGTTTATGTTCACGCTGAGGTTGACGTTCACGTCACGTTTACTTTGATGTTGACATTCACATTGACGTTGACGCTAACATTCACATTATCATTGAAGTTAACGTACACGTTGACGTTTATGTTTATGTTGACGTTGACGTTCACGCTGATGTTGACTTTGAATTTTACGCTGACGCTGGCGTTTATGATTACGTTGATGTTGAAGATCACGTTTATGTGGACGTTGATGTTGATGTTGACTTTGACGTACACGTTGACATTCATGTTTATATGTTCACGTTCATGTTGGCGTTGATGTTTACATAAACACTGATGTAGAGTTGACGTTTATATTCACGGTTACGTTTACGTTCACGTTCACGTTCACGTTGACATTGACGTTGACCTTCACATTGACGTTGATGTTAATGTTCACGCACTCGTTAACGTTTATGTTAACGCTGATGTTGATGCTAACGTTCATGTTCACGTTAACGTTTATATTGACATTGACGTTTACTTTGACGTTCACATATATGCTGACGTTGATGTGGACGTTCATGTTGACGTTGACATTGACGTTCATATAGACTTTGACGTTTACGTTAAAGTTGACATTCACGTTTATGTTCACGTTGACGTTCCCGTTTACGTTGACGTTTACATTCACGTTGACGTTCACATAGACGTTTACGTTAAAGTTGACTATATAGACGTTGATGTTTACATTGATACTGATGTTGACGTTGACATTCACGTTGACGTTGATGTGCTGTCACGACTGGAATCTAGACCCCAGACGAGACCGGCGTCATTGACCTCTCAGAGGTCGCAGACAAGCCTACTTACGTCATTCTTACTTCATCTAGGTTAATTTTAGCGGAAAATTTGAAACTTTTTGTTTCTTAACATACCTATAAAAACATTCTCATTAATACGTAATTGTTCACCATCAACCATCTAACATTAAGAGATAAGACCATCAACCATCTAACATTAAGAGATAAGCAACTGAAAGAAATAGTTCAATTCTTATTAAGTGTATAATTGCCAAAATGGCACCAATACATAGTCTGAATAAAAATAGGAAAGAAACGCTAGTGGAACATGCTCCACTAGCTCAACTCTAAAACTAAGCTAGAATATAAAACAGTAGCATCCTCGAAAGCATGAGGACCTACCAAAATCGGATGAATGCTGGACGTCCGGATAACTGCAGCGATGATCCTGTAGCTCTATCGTCCACCTGTGCCTGCACCTAAAATAGTAGAGTTTGTATAGGGTTAGTACACACTTGTACTAAGTATGGGTATATGCAAGCACACACCAAGGACATGCATGAGAAAGAATAGCTCTTTCCTAACAACATGATTTTTGAAAGTCAAGTCAGTGGACTTGCCAAATTGAGATTAGAAAAGTTTCCAAATTTGGATTAGGAAAGTCAATTAGCTTTCCAAATTTTGGATTAGGAAAGTCAGTGGGCTTTCCAGATTTGGAATAGGAAAGTTATGCCATGAGAATAACATATATCATCATACTTTTCACATTTGCACACAACACATAACATTTACACATAGCACATATCATATAGCATACAACACCTTTTGCATGTAGCACATAACTTCTTTATTGTCATTCATTCATATGCCATGAGACCTTGGAATCATGGACTTAACATTAAGACCTCCCAGAAATGAGGGCTCAACAGATGGGACCTCAACTAGGGAGTCTTCATTAGCAAACACAGAGTCTGCTTCGTTCATTCATACGTACTCCATTTCATTTCATTCATAGGCTAGTGTAAACACCAGTTATACCTAGGATGTAGTTTAAGACTTTCATTAGGTTCGTTGTGCAATGACCAAGAATGACCTAATGTCATTACTTGAATCTAACTCACCTTTTGATTATCCTATCCTAACACCTTTGGTATCATTCATTTCATTATGTGCATCATTTGAGGCTGGCCTCATTCATTCATTGGGAACTTTAACTTTAACCGACATAGATCATGTGAGCATCATGAAATCCAGTGTCTCCCCCACACCGAAAAGAGGTGGAATCACCGGCCAAAGTGACCCAATAACATGCTAGCGTACATGGGAATTTAACCCCGCCAGATCCCTATATTGGCAGTATAGGCTCGAAGACTAGGAGATATAAGGAGACCCATACCCGGCAAGCCGGACAGTCTCATCTCATGAGAGTTACGTGAACCTCCGCCCTTCCCGAAAGAAGGCATCAACGCTCATAGCTAGTCTATCGGTGCTCAGTATAAAGTTCCATTTCATTCATCTCATACGTCATGGAAGCTGACTTCTAGTATGAGGACATCATAGCTCATTAGATGATTTCTCATCTCATCATTCGTATTGAGTGTGTTAAGCTCAATACTCTCATTAGAGTGTTCATAGAGACTGGTCTCTTCATTACCTTACACTCTCATAGGTGAGTACGTATTGGTAACATTTACTTAGGCTCATTTGAGATTGCTCTCATCATTTACGTTAGCCTCTTATCATGTTGTCACCACATTCATCATCATTAGCATCTTTGCTTTTCATAGTTATTCACCTCTTATTACGTGAATGTTCATTTCATCATATGCCAATGCACTTGGCCATTTGGTGTGTTTCACACCCTTACTTAACCTTTCTAGGATTTCATTATTTCATTGTTCATCTCATCATATGCCAATGCACTTGGCCATTTAGTGTATTTACACTCATACTTAACCCTTCTAGGGTTCATCATTTCATTTCATACATCTTAGGTTCACTTACTTTTGAACGTATGTTAGACTTATGAGTCTATACACACAAGCCATGAGGCTTCATTCATAGTTCGTTAAGTAATTCTTACATTCCTAAGATTATGTAGTACAAGACTTATGTATCTTGTAGTTATGCCAAGATCTTGAATTTGATCTAAGTAGGTGGCATTATTCTTGGATGAATGTTCACGTATGACTTATGTATCAAACGGAAGTTTGGGCAAGGAACCCAAGTCTTGAATCAATTGAATGTCATTTACATTATTAATTGATTTCATTCTAATATTCATAACATTTTTAACTCTAAGTCAAATCACAATATTTACATTGAAGGCTTACTATTCTATTTTAAATTTCTCTTACATTGGCCGATGGGTTGTGGGTTCGAGTCCCCACAACCCCACCTTTTTTTTTTTATTTTTTTTTATTAACATGTTATTCTCCTATTCTTTCTTAAACCAAGAGGTTGTGGGATCAAACCCCCACAACCTCTTTTATTTTTCTCTTAATTTCGTTCAAGTAAGGAGGTTGTGGGTTCGAACCCCCACAGCCTCCTTTCTTTTAATAAATTTTCGCCAAGGGCTGTGAGGTGGTGGGTTCGAACCCCCACAGCCCCATAATTATATTTTTATATTTTCTCTAAGTTAAGGGCATGTACAGTGAGGTCATGGGATCGAACCCCCATGGCCTCACTTGTTTTATCATTTAATTTCGCGGCAATAGCTAAGGGGTTCGAATCCCCTTAGCCCCAACATCTTTTTCTAATTTTATTTTTCCTTCTACTCTTCATGAATTCTGACCGAGGGGTGGTGGGTTCGAATCCCACTCCCCTCATTCATTTTTCTCTTATTCTAGCCCTTGCTCAGACCCAGGATCGAACCCCCCAGCCCTCACCCTTTGCCGTGTCTGTTTCGCCCAAGGATGAGGTCACGGGTTCAATTCCTAGTGGCCTCATTCTTTTATTTCTTTAGTAAATTTTCCAGATTCATATGCATTTTTATTTAGTCTATATTAACTTGTACAATGCTGGAAATTTTTAGTTACTTTTAACTCATAACATCAATGTTTTACTTAGTTCATACATTCTTTCATAATTCCACTTCAACGTATTTTTAAGTGCATCCTTTAGAGAATGTATTGGCTATCAAATTCTTATTCAAGTCAGCCACATTTCTTAATTATGAACATCACAATCTTCATGAGTTTGGGTACGTAAATTAACAAACACAACATTAGCAATTTTAAGCCTCAAGGCCGAGACTCCAAATATGGCATACATCTTTCTTAATTTCGAACACACATACATGGTTTGTCTTTTCATAAACTAACGTACATCCAACACATTAACATTTAACACAAACATCACATAATCCTAAGTCTACCAGCATTCATACCAACCTACATTCGTTGGGAGCTAATGACAGGGAGCATAAAATAGGGGAATCAACCTTAGTTTTTGAGCCGAATATACTGAGTCCTAGGGGTCTCTTGGGAAAGGAACCAAGAGTAAGAAGACCCATACCTTGTTTTCTTGTTAAATGTCCAGAATGCTGCCCAAGAACCTCTCCAAAAATCAGTCCAAACACCCACACTCACACCTCACCCGACTAGCGTAGTAGTTCTGCTTAACGTTACCGGATTGTTTTCTCTTTGAGTTTCTATCTTTCAAGTTCTTGATGAACTTTTGCCTTGACTTTATTTTTCTTTTGCTGATTGTTATCTCACGTTTTCAGCCAAGAAAAGAGAGTGAAAGAGAGAGAGAATCGTGCAAGAGAGAGTGGGGGAAATGGGAGATAGAAGTCTAGTAGAAGTAGGACTTTGTGGGTTTGAATTAGTCAACTCAATAATTAATCAAAATTAATAAAAAGCTGATTTATTTTTCCTAAATCAGCTAATATTAATTATTTATTAAAAATTAAGTTAACACATTAAAATAAAAGCAAGTTTAATCTTGCTTCTAGTGGGGTTCGAACCCGGGTGACCCCGTTTTGCGAAAATGGGTCACTTCGGGTTGCCCCACCCGAATTTCTTTATTTTTTTAACTTAATTAATTAAATAATTAATTACTCAGGGTAATTACAATATTACCCTTGGCCTGGAAAAGACCATTTTACCCTTGGACCCTCAAAACTTAAAATTTCTTCTTTTGAGTCCGGTAAAAACTCTTTCGATCAAATCTTTGTTTTCGTGAGCCTCACATGGTTGGTTCCAACCTTTCCAAGCTCAATTAACTCCCCAAGTTACTTGGCTTGGTCGTAGTAAGGGTTCTGAGGTCTGGTTCTTCGCGTATCAATACGTGTGGACCTTGGTCTAATCGCATGCATTCTTGAAAAACCTAAGTCTTGATCCTATTCATTTTTAGGGTTGTTACATGTGCACATTGACATTGACGTTGATGTTGACGTTCATATTGACATTGACGTTCACATTGACGTTCACATTTACATTGACGTTGACGTTCATGTTGATGTTCACGTTAACGTTGACATTGACGTTTACGTTAACGTTCACATAAATGCTGACATTTACGTTTACGTCGATATTGACGTTGACGTTGACATTAACGTTGACATTTATATTG
This sequence comes from Solanum lycopersicoides, assembly GCA_022817965.1. Taxonomy (NCBI): domain Eukaryota; kingdom Viridiplantae; phylum Streptophyta; class Magnoliopsida; order Solanales; family Solanaceae; genus Solanum; species Solanum lycopersicoides. The sequence continues at coordinate 76,579,375 of CM040619.1, forward strand.
ACGTTGACGATGACATTGACGTTGATATTTACATTGACGTTGACGTTTACACTGATGTTGACGTTGACGTTGATGTTGACGTTGACGTTGACGTTGACCTTCACATTGACGTTTACATTAACGCTGATGTTGATGCTAACGTTCACGTTCACGTTAACGTTTACATTGACATTGATGTTTACTTTGACGTTCACATAAATGCTGACGTTTATGTTTACATTCACATTTACGTTGACGTTGACGTTGATGTGGACGTTTATTTTGACGTTGACGTTGACGTTGATGTTGACGTTCACATAGACGTTGATGTTTATGTTGAAGTTGACGTTCACGTTTATGTTCACGTTGACGTTGACGTTCCCATTTATGTTGACGTTTTCATTCACGTTGACGTTCACATAGACGTTTACGTTTACGTTGAAGTTGACTATATAGACGTTGATGTTTACGTTGATGCTGATGTTGACGTTAATGTTAACATTGACGTTGACGTTGACATTGATGTTGACTTTCACATTGACATTGACGTTGATGTTGACGTTCATGTTTACATAGACGGTGACATTGACGTTCACATTTATATTGACGTTGACATTGATGTTCACGTTGATGTTCACGTTAACGTTGACATTGATATTTACGTAAACGTTCACATAAAAGCTGACATTTACATTGACGTTGATGTTAACATTGACGTTTACGTTGACGTTCACACAGACGTTGACGTTGACGTTGAAGTTGACGTTCACGTTTATGTTATCATTGACATTGACGTTTACGTTTACAATCACATAAACGCTGACGTTTACGTTTAAGTTCACGTTGACGTTGATGTTGACATTGACGTTTACGTTTACGTTACGTTCACATAGACGTTGACGTTAACGTTTATGTTCACATAGATGTTGACGTTTACGTTAACGCTGACGTAGACGTTGACGTTCACGTTGACATTGACGTTGACGTTCACATTGACGTTGATGTTGATGTTGAAATTTACGTTAACGTTGACGTTCATATTGACGAAGACGTTCACATTGACGTTCATATTGACGCTGACGTTTACGTTGACGTTGACATTCACATTGAAGTTGATGTTGACGTTGACGTTGACATTCACATTGACGTTGATGTTAATGTTCACGCAGACGTTGACGCTGATATTGACGCTGATGTTGACGTTCACGTTAATGTCAATATTGATGTTTACGTTTATATTTACGTTTATATTTACGTTGACATTGATGTTGACGTTCACATTCTCGTTGATATTGATGTTTACGTCGACGTTAATGTTGACATTTACGTTCACATTATCGTTCAAGTTCAGGTTGACATTGACGTTAACATTTACGTTCACGTTGACGTTCACATAGACGTTGACGTTTATGTTGAAGTTAACGTTGAAGTTGAGTTGACGTTCACATTCACAGTCACGTTCAATTTGACGTTAACATTGACGTTGACATTGACGTTCAATTTGACATTTACATTGACGTTTAAGATAACGTTTATGTTTACGTTCATGTTCACGTTCTCGTTAACGTTCACGTTTACATTAATGTTGAAGTTGATGTTACCTTTGACATTGATGCTAACGTTGACGTGGACGTGGACGTTGAAGTTCACACTGACGTTGACGTTGACACTGATGTTGACGTTCACATTCATGTCGACGTTTTTGTTTTCGTTGACGTTGACGTTGACGTTGACATTGACATTGACATTTACGTTGACGTTGATGTTCACGATTACGTTAATGTTAACATTGACGTTCACATTTACGTTCACGTTTACGTTGACGTTGACTTCACATTGACGTTCACGTTTACGTCGACATTCACGTTTATGTTGATGTTGAAGACCACGTTGACGTATATGTTGACGTTGACATTCACATTGATGTTTACGTTGACATTCACATTGATGTTTACGTTCACGTTCACATTTATGTTGACATTTACATTAACGTTGATGCTTACATTGACGTTGATATTCACGTTGATGTTGACGTTTACGTTCACGTTGATGTTGACATTCACGTTCACGTTGACCATCACATTAACGGTGATGTTCACGTTCAAGTTGACGTTTATGTTGACGTTTACTTTGACGTTGACGTTGATATAAATATTGACGTTCACAGTCATATAAACGTTGACGTTGATATTGACGTTAACGTTCACGTAGACATTGACATTCATATTGACGTTGACATTTATGTTGACGTGACCGTTCACATTGACATGACGTTGACGTTGACGTTGACGCTGACGTTTACGTTCACATTCACATTCACGTAAAAACTGACGTTGACATTGACGTTAACATTCATAGTGTCTTACGTTTACCTTGATGCTGATTTTGACGTTCATGTTCACATTGACGTTGATGTGCACGTTTACGTTTACGTTGATGTTCACGTTCACATTCTCTTTGACGTTCACGTTTACTTTGATGTTGAAATTCACATTGATGTTGACGTTGACGTTAACGTTCACGCTATCATTGACGTTAACGTTGACGTTTAGGTTGACATTGATGTTCATGTTCACGTTATATTGACGTTGACGTTGACGTTAACGTTCACGCTGTCGTTGACGCTGATGTTGACGCTGATGTTCGCATTAACGTTGAAGTTGACGTTGAAATTGACGTTCACGTTAACGCTGACGTTGAAATTGACGTTAACATTGGCATTGACGTTAACATTGACGTTGAAGTTCACATTGACAGTCACGTAGACGTTGATGTTGACTTTCACATTGACTTTCACGTTGACGTTTAAGTTCATGTTTACGTTGACGTTCACGTCACGTTTACTTTGACGTTGACATTCACATTGACGTTGACGTTAACATTCACATTATCATTGATGTTAACGTACACGTTGACGTTCACGTTCACGTTCTGTTGATGTTAATGTTCACGCAGTCGTTGTCGTTTACGTTGACACTGATGTTGACACTCACGTTCACGTTCACGTTAAAATTGACGTTCATGTTGACGTTGACATTCATATTCACGATTACGTTGACGTTGATATTGACGTTTTTGTTTACGTTAACATAGACGTTGACATTTACGTTGAAGTTGGCATTCACAGATGTTGGCGTTTACGTTGATGTTGATGTTCACGTTCACGTTGACATTGACATTGAATTTCACATTGACGTTCACGTTCACGTTCACGTTCATGTTCATGTTCACGTTGATGTTCGCGTTGACGTTGATATTTATGTTTACGTTGACGTTCACGTTTACGTTGACGTTCACGTTTACTTTGACGCTTACATTAACATTGACATTGACGTTAACGTTTACGCTATCATTGACATTTACGTTGACATTGACGTTCACGTTCACGTTCACTTTACGTTGATGTTCACGTTCACGTTACGTTGACGTTGACGTTGTCGTTGATGTTCAAATTGACGTTGACGTTAACCTTCACGCAGATGGTGACGTTTACGTTGACGCTGACGTTGACGTTCACGCTAACATTCAAGCTGACGCTGACATTTACGTTTATGATGACGTTGACGTTGACGTTCTCTTTGATGTTCACGTTGACATTGACGTTAACGTTGACGTTGATGTTGACGTTTACGTTCACGTTGACATTTACGTTAATGTTGACGTTGACGTTAAAGCTGACGTTAAAGCTGACGTTGATGTTGATTAGACGTTGACGTTCATGTTCACGCTGAGGTTGACGTTCACATTGCGTTTACTTTGACGTTAACATTCACATTCTCATTGATGTTAACGTACACGTTGACGTTCACGTTATGTTGATGTTAACGTTCATGCTGTCGTTGTCGTTTACATTGACATTGATGTTGAGACGTTCACGTCTACATTAATATAAACAAAAACGTCAACGTCAACATCAACGTCAACGTCAACATGAATGTGAACGTCAACGTCAGCATAAACGTTAATGTTTACATTGACATTCACATTGACGTTAACATTTACGTTTACGTTCACGTTGCCGTTGACGTTCATGCTAACGTTAACGTTCATGCTAACGTTGACGTTCACATTCACGTTGACATTGACGTTGACGTTGACGTTGATGTTTTTGTTTATGTTAACGTAGACATTGACATTTACGTTGAAGTTGACGTTTACATAGATGTTGACGTTTACGTTGACACTGATGTTGACATTGACGTTAACGGTGATGTTGACGTTTTCATGTTGACATTGACGTTAAAGTTCACATTAACGTTCACGTTAACGTTGACATTCACATTGACGCTAACGTTTACGTTTACGTTCACGTTAACATTGACGTTCATGCTGACGTTGACGTTCATGCTGACGTTGACGTTGACGTTGACGTTGACGTTGACGTTGACGCTCACATTCACGTTGACGTTGACGTTGACTTTGATGTTGACGCTGAAGTTCACGTTGACGATGATATTTACGTTCATGTTGACGCTGACATTTACGTTTATGTTTACGTTGACATTGACGTTGACGTTCTCGTTGACGTTTACATTAATATTGATGTTGATGTTGACGTTTATGTTTATGTTCACGTTGACGTTGACGTTTACTTTCACGTTGATGTTCACATTGATGTTGACGTTGACGTTGAAGTTGACGTTGACGTTGATTAGACGTTCACATTGATATTGACGTTTATGTTGAAGTTGACGTTGACGTTGATTAGACGTTCACGGTCACATTTACATTCGCATTCACAGTCATATTCAAGTTGATGTTGACGTTGACTTTCACGTTAACGTTGATACTGACGTTTATGTTGACGTTTACGCTGACATTTACGTTGACTTTAAGCTGACGTTGACGTTGACATTGATGTTCATGTTCTCGTTGACGTTGATGTTGAAGTGGACTTTGACTTTGACGTTGATGCTAACGTTCACGTTGACTAAGACGTTACGGTGACATTGACGTTGAAGTTCACACTGACATTAACGTTGATGCTGATGTTGACGTTCACATTTATGTCAACGTTTTCGTTGACATTTACGTTTATGTTTACGTCGACATTTACATTTACGTTGACATTGATATTCACGATTACATTAACATTGATGTTAACGTTAATGTTGAAGTTCACATTTACGTTCACATTTACATTGACGTTGACTTCACATTGACATTGACGATCACGTTTATGTTAACGTTGAAGACCACATTGACGTATACGTTGATGTTGATATTGACATTGACGTTTATGTTGAAGTTGATGGTGATATTGATGTTTACGTTGACGTTGACATTCACGTTCACGCTGACGTTCACGTTCACGATGATGTTCACGTTCACGTTGATGTTGATGTTCACGTTTATGTTGACGTTGACCATCACATTAATGGTGATGTTCATGTTGACGTTAACGTTGACTGTGACGTTGACGTTCTTGTTGACATTAACGTTGACGTTCTTGTTGACATTAACGTTGACGTTAACATTTATGTTGACGTTAACATAGACATGACGTTGACAATGACGTTAACATTGACGTTGACGTTGACGTTGATGTTGACATTCACAGTCACATAGACGTGGACGTGGACGTTCACGTAGACATTGACATTGACATTGATGTTGACATTTATATTGACGTTGACGTTGAAGTTTATGCTGACATTTACATTTACATTGACACTGATGTTAACGTTGACATTAACGTTCACATTTATGTTTACGTTGACGTTGATGTTGATGTTGACGTTTACGTTCACATTGATGTTTCTGTTGACGTTTACATTAATGTTCACATTGACGTGGACGTGCGTTGACGTTAACATTAACCTTAACGTTGATGCTCACGTTCACATTCATGTTGATGTTCACGTTCAAGTTAACATTGACATTTATATTGACGTTCACATTGACATTGACGTTAACATTGACATTGAAGTTCACATTGATAGTCACATAGACGTTGATGTTGACTTTCACATTGACGTTAGCATTGACGTTTACGTTCACGTTCACGTTGACATTCACGTAGACATTGACGTTCACGCTGACATTGACGTTGACATTAACGCTGACGTTGACGTTCATGTTCACGTTTACGTTGATGTTCATGTTGACGTTGACGTTCACGTGTACTTTGACATTAACATTCACATTGACGTTGTCGTTAACGTTCACGTTGTCATTGACATTAACGTACACGTTGACGTTGACGTTGACGTTCATGTTATGTTGACGTTCACATTGACGTTGACTTTAATGTTCACACAGTCGTTGACATTTACGTTGACTCTGACGTTCACAGTGACGCTGACGTTCACGTTCACGTTCACGTTCACGTTGACATTGACATTGACATTTACGTTGACGTTTATGTTCACTTAGACGTTGACGTTGACGTTCACGTTGGTGTTGACGTTTACGTTGACGTTCACGTTGACGTTGACATTGACGTTTACGTTCACATAGATGTTGACATTTACGTTGAAGTTGACATTGATGTTGACTTTGATTAGACATTCATGTTCACATTCACAGTCACGTTCAAGTTGACATTGACATTGACGTTTACGCTGACGTTTACGTTGATATTCAAGCTGACGTTTACGTTGATGTTCACATTCTCATTGACGTTTACATTCACGTTGACGTTAACGTTCACGTTCACGTTTACGGTGACGTTGAGGTTGAAGTTCACGCTGTCGCTGATGTTGACGTTCACATTCATGTAGACGTTTTCGTTGATGTTGACATTTACGTTGACGTTAACGTTCTCGTTGACGTTTATGTTAATGTTGATGTTGATGTTTACGTTGACATTGACGTTGATGTTGATGTTTACGTTTACATTGACGTTGACGTTGACATTCACATTGACGTTGAGGTTGATGTTCACGTTCACATTGATGTTGATGTTCACATTGACGTTGACGTTGATGTTCACATTGACGTTGACGTTGACGTTCACGTTTATGTTGACGTTGACCATCACATTAACAGTGAGTTGACGTTGACGTTGACGTTCACATTCACGTTCACGTTCATGGTCACGGTCACATTGATGTTGACGTTGATGTTGATGTTGATGTTGATGTTGACGATGACGTTGACGTTGACGTTGATATTGACGTTGACGTTGACGTTGATGTTTACGTTGACGTTGACGTTGATGTTAAACGTTCATAGTGACGTTAACATAGACGTTGATATTGACATTGGCGTAGACATTAAAGTTGATGTTGACGTTAACGTTGACGTAAGGTTAATGTTTATGTTGACGTTCACGTAGAAATTGACATTCACATTAACGTTTACATTTATGACATGATGTTGACGTTTTTATTGATGTTGACGTTCACGTTCACGCTGACGTTGATGATGACATTGAAATTTACGCTGACGTTGACATTTACGTTAACGCTGATGTTAACGTTGACGTTAACATTGACGTTGTCGTTCACGTTTACGTTGATGTTGGCGTTTACGTTCACATTGACGTTCACATCGTCGTTTATGTTAACGTTTACGTTTACGTTAACATTCACATTGACGTGGACATGGACGTTCACCTTTACGTTGATGTTGATGCTCACGTTCACATTCATGTTGACGTTCACGTTAACGCTGACATTTACGTTGACATTCACATTGACGTTGATGTTTACATTGAAGTTGACGTTCACATTGACGTTGACGTTAACATTGATGTTCATGCTGACGTTGATGTTTACGTTAACATTGACGTTGACGTTGACGTTGACGCTAATGTATAGTTTACGTTAACATTCACGTGACGTTGACATTCACGTTGACGTTCACATTCATGTATAATTTACGTTAACATTCACGTAGACGTTGACATTCACGTTGACGTTTACATTGACGTTCGTTGTCACACAGACATTGATGTTCACGTAGACTTTCACATTGACATTCACGTTCATGTTTACGTTGACGTTCACAGTCACGTGGACGTCCACGTTGACGTTCACAGTTACGTTGACTTTTATGTTGACATTGACGTTGATGTTTATGTTCATGTTCACGTTCACGTTGATACTGATGTATAGTTGACGTTGACGTTGACGTTGACATTGACGTTAACGTTCAAGTTGACGTTGAAACTGGATAAAGTTCAAACTAGGAGTATACAACTTATAGAATAACAAACATTAAAAGCAGTCCTATAAGGAAGTAAATCTCATGGAAAAAAGAAATCAGAGTAGTGTGCAAGAATATTCATTTGGAAAGAAAATTATGATACTAGAATGGAGCATCATGCTAAAGAGGAGAAAAAATAGTATCAATTTTCATATAAAGCATTGGCTCTCAGCATCAAAAGCAGCAAAGCAAGTCACATAGGAATTCAATGAAAAGCCTCCCTGATCACTGCCTATTTTGCAAAAGAAATTATGTAAAGCAGTATCAATACAATAAAAAAGATGATGTCGGTTCAACATTTTGTAGAAAGATCACCAATTTTTTCCCATCAGATCCTTCAAAATAAGTCTGCACATCAAATGCATTAGATCAATGTCAAAGAACATAGCAGCTTTCAGCTTACAGAAAGCAAATGGCGGAGATATATAAATGACATCTAATTGTGTATACATTCTGAAACACTTGCAGTATTTTTACTTAAATCAAGTAAAGTGCTTGAAACATTACAAAGTCCTGGTGGAGTAGGCTGCGACTGCTTTAGGAAATCCAAACATAATGTAGATTGTGGAGCGCCTCCTTTAGTTAAAACAGGAGTGGGAGAAAAAGAGTTTGTCCGATCAAAATCAAGGCCTGATGGTTTTGCTAACAAAGGAGATAGAGAGATAGATGTTAAAAAAGCCAATGGATTCCTTAATGAAGAAAAGGTGGAGTTAGTGGAAGAACTGGAAGCTGGTTTTAAAGGTGCATAGATGCACTTGATGTAGAATTTTCATTTGATAGAGTCGACACCAACTCTTTCCACTGCAAATATACTTGGATAATGGGAATAAAAAGGTTGATCACAGTTGATTGGTTAACTACTGGTGATATGAAAGGCTCGTGTTGTCGATGACACCAAATCCCTGTGGCGGAAACAGCAAATGAAGAACCACATTTCTGACCTGCAAATTCAGAATCACCCAAGAAGTATAAAAAAGTTAATGAAATACAAAGTATATTTCCTTGTCATCTAAAGATAAGGGAAACAAGTTTCTGATACCTTTATCGCCTAACTGGTAGTCCTCAAACCTTAAAGCTCTTCCTGGATTTATCTTTACAAGTCTCCAATCCATAAATGGATTGAATGTTTTCACCACCGGGTCGTGTGTTATCTTCCTTTTGGAGTTGTTGTTTCCTTTCTGAGTAATACCAAATGCAGATTTTCCAAAACCAAAGCTCTTGAGTAAAGGTGTTGTACATTCTTTTCCTGGTTTGCAAATCTGATCTAAGATTGTACATTAGGATATCCAAAAATATGAAGTAGGAACAAAATAGTACTTAGTAATAACAAAACAAAAGCTCAACATTGATTTCAGCTCAATATAGAGCATATACTAATGCACACTGAATGGTATATAATTTTATATCAATAGGAACATCTAGATTGCAGAAGAAAATGTTCCCCCAAAATGTTGAATAATCTGCTCCAATACATGAGAAAATGGACAAAGAAGTGAACTTTGCTCCCCGACATGGGTACTGCTGGTTGTCCAAAGGAATAGGAATCACAAATCTTTGGGTGCCAATCATAAAAAATCCCACTGAGATATTGCAGTTAGAAAACATTTTGGAGAGGAGTACATCTCAATGTGCATAGCTACTTCCACAAGGAGAAGATTTAGCTTTCCGACTAATTTCAAAGAAGCTGCTCTAGTAAAGTAAATGTGATATCTCTCCTTTCATGAACATAGCAGGATTAAGTGGAGCATCTATATATTCCACTCCTCACCAGGACCACAGGCTAGAAAGTAATCATGGGAGCAACATATTCAAGAGTGTCTGTGGATTATTCCAATGCAATAGCTTAAGTGGTCTTTCTTCTTAGTGTATTAGGAGGGCATAGACCAAAGAATTAGTCTATTATCCATCCACCTGGTCATTTATGGTAGTCTATGTACTTGCTCCGTTTTAATTTATTCGTCTTACTTTACACTTCAGTCCATTTCAAAAGAATGTTTCTTTCCTATTTTGGCAGCACTATAATTCCAACTTTCACATGGCATGATTAAGACCATTTATAAAAGGATATTTTGTTACATTCTACATATCTTTAGTCAAAGACCAGAACTACAAGCATCAATGGCTGGCACAAGATTGGGCTTATCATAATGCATCTCTTCAAGCTCTAACTTGGGCTTATCACCATCTCCATCTCCGTCATGCATGTCTACATCTTTAACAGAAAAGGGAATTATGCAATTAAATAGAAAAATTCGTTCGTGTGGTTCTTATTTCCTGGAACTAGCAAAATAGCAAGTCAATTTGTTTATCCTTAGATACTCTCAAATACATAACAAATCCATGCAGTTAATTGGTTTAAATTTGAACTATTAGAGATTCCAGGCTTTGAGCTTAAAATAATGGGATCTTAATAAAGCAGGCATAAAATGGTACTAGATATTAATCAATCTACTAAAACATTACACATGGCATTCCTATTCACTAACTATGATAATTGAATTACGCATAGTAGAATCCAGCTGAACCAATCAACAAAGGAAGGAAGGCATGCATACGTTCATAAAAAAAGAAAGCTTACTGTCCACAGATGAATCAGCCCCCAGTGGAAATTCTTTAGCGGTAGTACAAACGCAGTACCTTGGATTTTCCTTGAAATGATGATGACTTCTGTCCTTAGTACGCCAGAAGCGTTTTCTTCATCCATGAAAAAGGGGAACTACATAAACAAAAACTATAGTCCTGTTAAATTTTACCACTGTCTTATTTGGATTAAACTTTTGGTCCATCATCCAAAGCATGCCACAAACTACTATACAATTCTCACATAAAAGCCAACTTCTCACCTTTGGTATATCACTTGTAGGTTTGTATTTCGGTGGGCAACATATATTGACTTGGAGATGAATGTCGAATTATCAACGAGGAGTTTTGTCTGACCGTAGCAGGGTTGTTAGGAACCTGCAACCAACGGCAGTAGAAAATTTTTCATAATAGCCTACAACTTTTGTTTTCACATTAAACAGAAACAGTATGAGTTTAACAATAAAAGTGAAGCTATAAAAACATAATCATGCCTGATACTTAGTTTGTTTGGAACTTGGACAACTATATTGATTAAATACTGAAACTTGATGCAGTAAAACCAAACAAACATAAAGACAGGACAACAACTAGATGCAATATCACCTTGACAAAAGCATCAATAATTACATCATGATAAAGGTAATAAATAAATCTGTCTTTCAAGGTGCATAACATTTATAGCAATAGTAATGAGGCATCCCGGAACATCATGTAACTTCTAGTGAGTATGATACTTGATTTGAGACCGATGAACACATCCAGGAGAACCATTAATTATACGTAGCTATTCAATAATATGACTTACAGGTAAACTAGAAATTCCATACTGGATGGATGTTGTCAAATTTTGAGTGCTCTATCGAGATTAGGACCGAAGGTTGTGTTTCAGCAGGAGGCATAATTAGTGATGGATTCACTTCCATGACTCTCAGAATGTAAGACCTGCAAATATGTTGAGGTATAGCTGGTGCATGAGAAAGTACAAATAAAGGATCACAGAGGCAAGAAAAAGAAGAGACAGAAGAAGAATAAAACGATCAAGTTAAAACAGGACTGTGGAGTAATAACTTAGGCAGCGGAAATAAAAAGAATGTCAGGAAAGTTTAGAAGTCAAAATTAGGCATTTAATAACACATGCAATAAGTAAAACAATAGATGGTTAACTTTGATACTCACTGTTGGTCATTGATACTTGGCTGACCAACTCCCTGTCCAATTTCTGAGCAACTAGAACAGTAGAACCTTCTTAAAAAAACAGGTGCCAGGAGGATTAGTTACATGGATTACAATCCAAGATATTATTGATCTCAAAACAGCAAGCAAACTGCACCAAGTACCTGTTGATGGGTGAAAAGTGTTGGTTGTTGGAAGTGTTGCTCCAACTTTAGGAGTCATGTCTGGACCAAAGAACAAAGGCTGCAAGAGTAAGCAACAGTTTAGATGTACAACACCACAATAGAAGTGCTTCACCGATTTTATAGACCATAGGGTGTCTTATATATTATTTATGACAGAAAGAAAACGACAGAGATATATAAATGAGATTTAATGTTAAGCAATAGTATTAACCATCATAAGAAATTCCACTGAGATATTCCAGTTATTACTAACATTTTGGGAAAAGAGTACAGCTCAATGTGCATAGCTACTTTCACAAGGAGAAGATTTAGCTTTCCGACTAATTCCAAAGCAGCTTCTCTAGAAAAGTACATGTAATATCTCTCTTTCATGAACATGGCAGTATTAAGTGGAGCATCTATATATTCCACTCCTCACCAGGACCACAGGCGAGAAAGAAATCATGGGAACAACATATTCAAAGAGTGTATGTAGATTATTCCAATGCAATAGCTTAAGTGGTCTTTCTTCTGAGTGTATTAGGACATAGACCAAAGAATTTGTTTAATCAACTTAATTACAGGAAGACAGCACATATATATAGGTAGCAATAACATATTTTAAGAAGCAGAATTTGAATCCACATAACAAGAATAAATACCTTGACAATAGGTTTTCAGTTTTCTAGTTTTCAGTTAAGTCACTAGGACTTCGAAAGATTGCATCAACCTTTAACAATTCTATTTTTAGAAGTCTAATGATAGTTTTTTTTTCTAAGTACATCTTAACAATTCAAACATTTGGTTATGCCACAATCAACCAATAAAATTTTACCTCACAATTAAAGTGTGATACAAAAATCTCCACCGCCCTTGCACTGGATCATAAGAAACTATCTCTGCATCTTGCTGTACTGTTTTCTTAATAAGCATATCTCTGTACTTGTTAACCATTGGTCCATCTCTGTACTCCTTCCCATTCGATTTGTTGATGCATCTGACATTAAGGAGCGTTATGCTGGCTTGTTTGAGGCCTTGTCCAACAGGAGGCTTCTTGCTCTCATCCATATAGATAATCACCTCATGACAGTTGAAATGAACAGCAAAATCAAGATGCTGGCACAAGATTGGTTCCAGAAATAGTAAGCAATAACATTAACCATCATAAGAAATCCCACTGAGATCTTTGTGTTATCAATGTGCATAGCTACTTACACAAGGAGAAGATTTAGATTTTCGACCAATTCAAAAGTCACTTCGCTGCTCTAGAAAAGTAAATGTGATAGCTCTCCTTTCATGAACATGACAGTATTAAGTGGAGCATCCATATATGCGACTCCTCACCTGAATCCCGAGCAAGAAAGAAAGTTGTACATATTCAAAGAGTTTCTGTGGATCATTCCAATGGAATAGCTTAAGTGGTCTTTCTTCTGAGTGTATTTGGACAGTGACCAAAAAATTTGTTTAATCAACTCAACTAACGGACGATATGCACATTCATAGGTAGAAATAACATATTTGAAGAAGTAGAATCTGAATCCACATAAAAAGAATAAATACCTTGACTATAGGTTTTCAATTAAGTCACTAGGACTTCAAAAGATTGAACCAAGCTTCAAAAATTTTATTGTTAGATGTCTAAAGATGGCTATTTTTTCCAGGGGCAGTTTAGTAAGAATATTACTGGTATTGCAGAATGATGAGTGCACACAATATTAACTATTCCCCAGGTGTGTTGGCAACTCTAGAATTCCAACTTTCATATGGCATGATTAAGACCAAAAGATTAAAGGACATTTTGATACATTCTATATATCTTTAGTCAAGACCACAAGATTAAAAACTCTTCTTGGAAAAAACTGTTCACAAAAATAAAGATGGGAAATTGCTGAAAGTAAGAAGTGTTCTCAATGCATAGAAACAGATCTTCGTGTTCACAAGTATATATCTTGAGAAGGAGAAATAAACTATGCATAAACTAACTAGAACCAATATGAGATCCACAAAGAAACATAAACGCAGAAGTGCCCCGATTAAGTTATCAAGTATGCACAAAGGTGGAGAGCACATGAAGTATTTATCAACTAATTAGTACAAATATGCAAGACCCACAAAGAAAACATACACACGGAATCAAGAAAAAGGAAACATGCCCAGATTAAAGAATGCAAGAAAGTTAAGAAACCCTCGACAATCAAAGACCACATTAACTATCAAGCAACATATTAGTAATCAATAAAATTTACCTAAGTGTACTATTCAAGAAAAATAAGAGGTATACACATAGAATCGATTGCATAATTTCAGATTGTGCGTTGCTAATAGTTTCCTGAAAGTTCAATCTCCAATTCGAAGCATGGAGAAAACTCATAAAGAGTGGACACAAAAGAAAGCAAAGAAGAATAGAGAGAAATAGAAAATGTATTTTATTTTTTAAAATATATAGGGCTTACTGTATAAGCTAATACACTGACGCGTAAAATTAATGCGTATTTCCAAATAAAATACAGTGACGCGTAAAATTAATGCGTATTTCCAAATAAATACAGTGACGCTTATTTCAATAAAAAAAATTACACTTATACGTATTTTAAAAAAAAGTTACGCGTATTTCCAAAACAAAATTTTAATGACGCGTATTTGCAAATAAATTTCTTATTTCTTAACAGGGACGCGAAATTGACACTCATATATGAGCTCACACTCACCGGATTCCATTGAGACTGACGCTACCTTCGCATGGGATTGCTGCTCTTAACTTGTTCCATTGTCAATGGCTCTTTGCCCAATCTCGAAACCCAAATCAATTTTTCGTCTATCGGCTAAGTAATGCCCAATCAAGGTAATCTTCCCCCTATTACAAAAGAAAGAAGGAAAATTCTATCATTGTCAGATTTCTTGGAATTCTATGTAAGATAAGTCATGCATTCTGTTTCAAGATTTTCTTATGCCTACTGTATTTTAATTGTGTCTTAGGTTCTTTAGAGCTTTATGTTGGAGAATTTGACTTCTTGATGTTTTGTATTGGAATTAAACAATGTAATTGATATTGTTTTGCTTGTTATTTTCAGAATTTACAATGTATATGTTAAGATTCTACAATGTCTTTTCTTTAGTGAAGAATGTATAGTACCTATAGTGATGGATGCTTTAGTAACTCCAGATATTACAGTTGAGTACCTTTGCTATATCTTGGATGTTTTTGTTTCTTCTCTATTTTTTTATTACCTTTTCCTGATGAGATGCAGAAAAGCTACGGAACAGAGAATCTTAATAATCAGTGTACTGTACTCAATGTCACTTCTGGCGTCTTGCATGTTGTTGGTGATTCATTAGTGCCTGATACCATTGATAAAAACTGCCTGGAGGGTGCCATAGTTCTCCAACAGGTTGAGAAGAAGTTATTCCGATTGTGGCGAGCACAACAGATGATATAACTGATCAGGTCTATTTTTTCCTTTCCATAATCGGCCATTTTCGGTTTCTCATGAATTTCCTTATAATGCATTTACTTCAAACGATTGTTTCTCTTGGGGATAGTTTGGTTGGACTCATTAGCAAATATAAATCTCAGCATAAACTTCTGCATAAATTGTATAGCACTTGTTGTCTGCATAAGAAAATGTAATATCCGCATAACTATGTACCACTCAGTTATCCACATAAGAAAAAATAAGCTCGACATGACAAATGCCACATTTGGTTGACGGCATTTACTGTTCATTATTAATATCCTCATGACTTATGATTTTATGATTTTGTTATGTATTTAATGGAGAGATGCGAAGTTGTTCTTGAAGGCCCCACTCGCAGAACTTGAAAATTTTAGTTTAATTATAATAAGTTGTAATTTGTAGTATTTTGAAAGAAGAAACCTAATTGGACATGCTTTCGCAAACACCCTCAGTGGCTATTTTCCTTTACACGACTATCATTCGTCAATGTTCAATCAAACATGTCGCCTGTCGAGCTTAAAGAGCTGTTGCTTGTCATGTCACTAAGGCACCCTTTTCATGAAACTATACGACCTTCTATTTTTCTTGTTTGTATTACTCTCTTGTATAACTCAAAAAAAAAACAATTTAACATGTTCTCTCTTGAGCTAAAAATTGTTGTTTGGCATGGCACGGCACCTTAGGTGGGTATATGCAATTTCGGAGAAAGTTCTATTTCATGGTGCTTCTTCTCTGTCTCATAATGCTTGCAGCCATGCCAGATTTCAAAGCTTTTGAGTTGATTCTTGTTTTGTCTTGGCAAAGTTCAGTTTCCTTTCCCCCCTCCCAAACCACCCTATTCGTGAAATTTCACATGACCTTCCTGATTTCTTTTTCTTGTTACTCTCTATGCTCCGTTTATCATGACCTAATAGGCAAACTGATGCTTGCAGGCTGCAGTCATGCTGGGTTTCAAAGCTTTTGAGTTAATCGTGTTTTGGCACCGCAATATTCAAAAAAATTTTGGCACTAAATCACCCTTTTGGTCAAACCATATGACCTTCTACTTTTCTTGTTCTTATTACTCTCTCTTGTATTACTAAAAAAACAATTTAACATGTGAGCTTGAGCTGAAAAATTGTTGCTTGGCATGGCACATCAGGTGGGTATATGAGATTTTGGAGAAAGTTCCATTTCATGGTGCATCTTCCCTGTCTCACAATGCTTACTGATGCTTGCAGCCATCATAGAGTTCAAAGCTTTTGAGTTGGTTCGTTTTTAGATTAGCAAAGTTCAGTTCCCCCCCCCCACACACACACACACACACCAAAACACTTTTTTCGTGAAATCACCCATGACCTTCCTCTTTTCTTATTCTTATTACTCTCTTCTCTCTCTGCTCTGTTTATTAAACCATGAGGATGTTGAGGTTTTGTCTTCCGTGAAAGTTAAATGAAACTTGTTTTTTCTCGAGCTTAATAAATTGTTGCTTGACAGGGCAGCTCAGGTGGGTCTATGAGATTTTGGAATTAAATTTCCATTTGATGGTGTTTCTTTTAAGGCTAACTTGAGCTTGCAGCCATATGACGAACTTCAGTTTCTTTTTTCACCAACCCACCCTTTTGGTGAAATTACTCATGACATTCTTATTTTTATTACTCTATTCGGTAACTCAAAATGGCAATTGAACATGTTCTCTCTTGAGCTGAAAAACTGTTGCTTGGCATGGCATGGCATCTCAAGTGGGTCTGCGAGATCTTGGAGAAAGTTCCATTTCTAGGTGTTTCTTCTTTTTCTCATAGGGCTAATGATGCTTGCAGTCATGACAGCTTCCTAAGCTTTTGAGCTAATTCGTGTTTTGACTTGGCAAAGTTCAATTTCTTTCCCATCCCACATCAAACCACCCTTTTCGTTGTATTTCACACGCACTCCCTCTTTTCTTATTCTTAGTACTCAATCTGCTCTGTTTTATAGACAATGAATATTTGGAGGTTTTCATCCGTCTATATCCAATCAAACATGTTGCTTGTCGAGGCAAAGAATTGTTGCTTGGCATGACACTTCAGGTGGGTTAACTCAAAAATAGTTGCTTAACATGTTCTCTCTTGAGCTGAAATATTGTTTCTTGGCATGGCATCTCAGGTGGGTATATAAGATATAGGAGAAAGTTCCATTTCATGATGCATCTTCTGTCTCACAAGGCCAACTGATGCTTGCAGACATGACTGATTTCAAAGCTTTTGAGTTGATTAGTGTTTTGGCTTGGCAAAGTTCAGTTTCCTTTCCCCTCCACCCCAAACCACCCTTTTCATGAAATTACACATGACCTTCCTCTTTTCTTATTCTTATTATTCTGTCTACTTCTATTATAAACCATGAGCTAATTTTTAGTATTCTCTCTGGTATAACTCAAAATGGCAATCAAACATGTTCTCTCTTGAGCTGAAAAACGGTTGCTTGGCATGACATCTCAAGTGTGTCTGCGAGATTTTGGAGAAAGCTCCATTTCATGGTGTTTCCTCTCTGTCTCATAAGGATAATGATGCTTGCATCCATGAGTGGGATCATAAGCTTTTGCGCTGATTCATGTTTTGACTTGGCAAAGTTCAGTTTTTTTCCCACTCCTCACCGAACAACCCTTTTCGTGATATTGCGCATGCACTCCCTGTTTTGTTATTCTTAGTAGAAACTCTACTCTGCTTTATACTCAATGAAGAATTGGAGGTTTTCATCCGTCAATGTTCAGTCAAACATTTTGCCTGTCGAGCTATAAAATTGTGCCAATTTATGAGATTTTGTGAAAAGTACCATTTTCTGGTCTTTCTTCTCTGTTTCATAGGCAAACTGATGCTTGCAGTCATGCTGGGTTCAAAGCTTTTGAGCTAATCGTGTTTTGGCATTGCAAAATTTTTTTTTTTTTATACGATCTACTTTTCTTGTTAATCGTGTTTTGGCATGGTACCTCATAAGGCTAGCTTTTGCCTGCAACCATTATGGATTTCAAAGCCTTTGAGTTGATTCGTGTTTTGGGTTTGCAAAGTTCAACCCCCCACCCTCACCACCCCGCCCAAACCACCCTTTTCCTGAAATTACACATTACCTTCCTCTTTTCTTATTCTTATTACTCTCTCTGCTCCATTTATAAACCATGAGAACCGGGTTTTGTCTTTCGTGAAAGTTCAATAAAACTTGTTTTCTCTCGAGTTGATAAACCATTGTTGGCACGGCAGCTCAGGTGGGTCTATGAGATCTTGGAATTAAATTTCCATTTCCCGATGTTCCTTCTCCATCTCACGACTAAGTGATACTTGTAGCCGCGACGGATTTCAATGCTTTTGAGCTAGTAGTGATTTGGCTTAGCAAAGATCAGTTTTTTTCTCATGAAACCACCGTGTTGGTGACACATGACCTTCCGGATTTCTTATTTGTAGTAGTTTCCACAATATAACTCAAAATAGCAATCAAGAGCTAAAAAAGTTGTTGCTTGGAATGGCATCTCATGTTCTTCTTTTTATGTTTGTTTTTCTTATAAGTTGTTTACTCCTAGTTAGAACTTTAGCCCAGTTTACACCAGTTATCTGTCGCTATAGGCATTGGGACCCGCTATGTTAAGGTTGATGACAATGGTAAGTATTAGCTTTTTGACATTGATCTAATGCATTTTGATGTACAAAAAAAGCTGCTCAATTTATTATCATCACCTGAAGTTATACTTTCTCTTAAAGGATTTGGTGTCTCACGAGATGTACTGGTGCTGATGGAAGAAAGATATGATAATCTTTTTGCAAAATGTTGGACATTCGAAATGACTTTCTAGACTTTGTTTCCCTAACAACCACTGTTTAATATGCAGGTCCTTCAATATTTAGGTTGTCACTTTTGCCCATTTAACCAAATGCAACTTATGATCCTTGTTGTTGCCTTCCCATAGAAAATTCCTTCTAATTTTGTCAAGCTTTTGGAGAACTTCTGTTAGAATAGGGAAAAGGGACATATGAATTATGATAAGTTGGGATTTTGTCCATTACACTATTAATCAATGTAACTCCTCCTCCGAAAGAAAGATACTGCGGTTGCCATATTGCTAGTCTTTTTCCAAACTTCTCAATCATTCCCAACCAGATCGCGTTAGACTTCAATTTTGCACCTAAAGGTAGCCCAAGATAAGTTGTTGCAACACATGATTCGTGCTAGCTTTTTATAAACCCTATCCTGGACTATTAAGCACAGGCTTCTGGAAGCAAGCCAGTGAGGAATCTGTAAAAGCTGTCTTGTTTGATGAAGAGGATGTCGGAAGTCGGAACAGATGAATACTGTTGGATGTGGAGCAAAAGTTCTTCGTGGTAGCAGTGGGCTGGAGAATATTTCCTCTACTACTGGATCAACAACGAGAAGAACTGCCATTTGCTACTTCAGCAGAGGTTCATGAATTCACTAATCCACAGACATCTTTCGGTGGGTGCAAGAGTCTCATTCAAATTATATATCTCATAGTATATTCTAATGATAAAGTCCCCGTTTTCATAAATATTCAGGGCATCTGTAGCAAGGAGAAGAAAGCAAAGCTACTCATTAATGAGGGTGATATAGTATTGTCGAATGCGTATTTTAAATCGTTATCATCTGATTTAGTAATATACTTCTCTTCAATACATTAGTCTTTTTTGACACTATATCATGTTCAACACTACAGTTATATTTGGAAGGTCACGAAAAGATGCCAGTGATTATGATTTGAAACGCTTTGAAGAGAATGATCTTTCCTCTTTGATCATACGGAAAGGTAACTAGAGATGCATGTAGAAAAGATACCAATGAATTGCAATGCCAGGAAAAGAAGGATCATGTCTCTTTGGTCACACGGAAACAAAACAAGTGAATTGCAATAGAAAAAGTGGTATGTTATTCGAGCCTTTACTATAACTGTTGGGTGTATCTAACAAAACTTTCTTTTTAATCTAATACAGTCAAACCTCTCTATAATGGCGTCGTTTGTTCCAGTATGTTTTGGCTACTATAGCAAAATGTGGTTATAGAGAACACAAAATATAACATATCATGAAAGATCGGTTCCACAAGAAACATGTTTATTATAGTGAAATGTCGCTATAGAGAGGTTTGACACTACTAATTCAGCTGTTGTAAGTTCGTAGGATTATGTGATGATCTCAGCAACATCTACAAGGAAGACTTCATTTCAGCGAAAGTCAAGATGGCTTCCTCACAAAGGATCATGCTTTGGTAACCGCTCCCCTCCATCTAGGAATGATCTGGGGATTGAAATAGATTGACTACGTGGTAATCAAGACCTTCCACGTACCGATTTGTTGTCTAAAATTTTGCCTTCACTAAATAAATTCATTTCTGTTCCACCAAGGTCCACGCCTTCCCCAAGCAGAAGAGATGATTTCACTCCTGTCACAGCACCTACGGAAAGTGGGGTGCTCGCCACACCTGACCTAGCAACATCTATTGGACATGTTGGTTCTGATATGGAGACCCCGTCAACATGGTATGAAGAGGGACTAGGTTTCGAGAATACTGTTCTGTCTGATATTCCCGAGTTTGATAATTTTGCTGGGGCATGTTTATCTAGAGTAATCTCATTAGCTCTAGAGTTTCATTGTTTACTTATTGTTGAAGACATATATTGTGAAGAAAGAGTTCAACTTTTGATTGAGTGAATGCTTATGAAGACTTTTATTAAATTATTAAGCCAAAATTGACATTTAAACTTACTTCACCTGTTTTTCATCTGATGAATTGCTAAATACTGATGCAGGATCTGAGTTTTCTTGATCAAGATGACGACACTCCTATTGTTGAGCTAAGAACCTCTATTCCGATAGTGTTGGTCAATTTTATCTTCTATGGTAAAATTTTACAATTTTGTTGATATAACATGCACCTAAAGTTTGTGTTAATCCCCATATGCAAGCAGGATTTCGAGGTACTCCTGAAGTTGGAATGCCAGAGTTTGAGACATTGCCTATTAGAACAAGGTAGCACCCAATAAAAATTATTTTCGTAAAATTGGTTTAGTTTGCAGGATATTTCCTTAACGGTATGATGATTGCAGAACCATGGCTCAAGTTCTGCAAGGGCAGTCACCAGTAACCTCTATCTCAGAAGAGACTGGAGATCTCATCTTAAATACAATTATAGACGGCAAAAACAGGAAAATATGTGCCCGAATGTTTTTAGAGACTCTGGTAAGTCCATTGCTAATATTTTTCCATGATTAGTTCCTCTTTCTTGGGGATGCAAGTCAATTCTCAAACATTGGTGTTCTAGAGGCTAAGATGCTCGGCCTCTCCAAGTGTCAGATCCTCCAAAAAATACACTCTTTGACATGCAACTGGCCGCATTTTTTATGAATCCAAGCAACGTAATCTGGATGTCTTCTAATATTAGTTATCTCTGGGTGTGATTGAGTTAAGAAAAAAGTGTCTATATACTTTTATCATTTTTCAGTTGCACGCGATATGTCCAATGATCATATTTAGTATAATATGTATCTATTGTATGAGGAATTATTTCATCGGTTCCTTATATATACTTGTTATATTCCTTTTTGGAAATTGCCTACAGGTTTAGGAGAATTGTGGACTTGTCTCTGTATTTTTGACTGCAGGCTTTCTACTGATCATTAAAATTTAAAAAGAAAGAGTGTTGTTGAAAATTGCTTAGTCCTTGACCCCGTCAATGAGTCTAAGAAAGACAAGGCTTCAGATCATAAGCTCTTCAAAGATATTAGGAAACTATTGCTCTTTGTCTGTACATAAACATGAACACGAAAAACTTAAATGGCCTTGACTTTGACAAAAAAAATGTAAGTAACTTGATTAATTCACATTCTACTTGTTACATAGTTTAAGTCTTTCTCTCAGTCTGTTTGTAGCTCTGTGTTCCTTGGAGTAAGTATTCATGCATTATGGAGTATCTTATTTGTAACATCTCGCAACTTCAAATAGTTAAGAATAAGCTAAGAAACTAAAAATAATCAATTTTTGAAAAGTACAAGGAAATCTGGAAAATTGGTAGCAAGTTAAAGTGAGTTTTTGGTCAACTTCAAACGGTCATAACTTCTAGCTCAGAATGAGTATTTACAGATATGGTCGGAAAGCCCTTGGAACAATCTGTCCAACGCCGCTGAGTTTGCAAAATTTTGAATTCGGATGAGTGAGTTATGCCCTTTGGAAGTTGGGATGTTGGATCAAGGAAATGTCCAATCCGGGAATTAAAAGGGTAAATTGGTCTTTTTCTTATCCAATTAAATTAATTAGTTTTAAGGAATTAATTGGGGTAAAAATCAGACTTGATTCAGTTTAGAAAGTTTGAGAATCAACGTTATGGCTTTTGGAGAAAGAACGCAAGAGGAGAAACAATAACACTGTCATAGCTTCAAACATTAGGTAAATTCAGAGTTTAAATTTAATGGGTTTAATGTTATAATCTATTATTTTTTTAAAACAATTGATTTTAATTTTAATATTTATAATATTTTTAAAAATATTTTCATACGTTATCTTTTTGATATTACAAGAATCGACAAAGTTATTATTTATTATTTTTATTTGGACCATCTTTCTTATTAGTATTTTTCTATTTCGAATATTTTTATCATAGCTTATCTACTTTTTAAAAAATAAATAAAACCCTATTTTGAAAATCAATTTTCTTAAGTTGAGTATTTACCGAAAGTAACCTCTTAACACACAAAAATAGAAATAACATTTTTATATATTTCATCATTCTTAGAATTTTACTCCTAAAACTATACTAATCCTTTGTTATATTGGGTTTTTGGGGTGGTAGGACCAAGTTCTAGAATTTCTTTTCCCTTCAAGTCTATAATGAACTTTTCTCTTGTGACTTTTTAGGATCTTGTACTTATAATCATGTATTATAATATTAAATATGATATTAACATTTTTCATGGAGTTGATGGGTTGAAATCAGATGAGGTACCACAACCAAATTGGATGACTAAATTATTATCATTAAGCTTAGGTGAGTGCGTTGTCTCATGTCAATCAAACAACAATATGTTGATGCTTGTACAGAAAAATTATCTAACAATGATACAAGTTAGAAAGTTTTAGCACAATTTTTGTCTTATTTTTCATGTTATTAATATCAACTTTTATTATCAGATAATTGTAAAGTTCAGATGATTTGTAAGTATAATTTTTTTTGTTAGTTTTAAAAAAAAGAACTAACATATAGATGAGGGATATATAGTTCTAAAATTATTTTGCTAAAATAAACAAGACGATGTATATAAATCTACTTTATAAGCACAAACTTTAAGTCTTGTTATCTTCTATATTTAGATTAGCAAATTATAAATAATAAAAGATGAAAAGAAAAATAAAAGAATTATCTGAATCCACAGAACCCATTGTGTGTCCTTAAGAAATCTTAATCTCCTCAAGTATCCGAGGTTATAGATTAATTTCTCTCAAGATAAAAACAGATTAACCATGAAAGAAATAGTGTTACCTCAAACTTCGATAATTTCAACGAACTCAAAATGATAGCAACGAATCAGACATACAAACACGATCGATCGATTTTATTTTGTAAGAAATGTATGCAAAAGAAGAAAGAATTGGATGCAGAAAAATTAAAGAAAATCTCTCTATTTATAGCCAACAAAGGGTACATGTCACAACTCTTTGGAAAAAGACAGTCTTTCAAAAAGGTCACGATCAGGGCGGCTCAACGTATTTGGGGGCCTAAAGCGAAATTTCAATTCGCGGCCTAAAATATAAATACACTCTATATACGTATTTATTCAGTATTTATTTTCTTTACACTATTTAGATGGAAATTATTAGTACTTAATATTATTTTTTCAGTTACTAGTTTTGGATAAGATTTTATCAACTCAACACTGAAAAACATCCTTCAAGTCAGACAATTATTATAAGTATTGTTAACATAAGGCCTAACTCATCGGTGACCCCTTAAACTTGGCACGAACTTTCACTTTGACACTTCAACTAGATAATGTTCATTTTAGACACCTTATGTAGAGTCTTGATGTGTCATTTTGACACTTTTTTACCAATCAACAAAAATATATAATGTACGTGTGTTACACTCGCGAATGACGAGTAAATGACGTGTAAAGTGACAAATTAGACGACGACATGTGTTATTTACATAAAAAATAATTCTTAAATAATTATTTTTGAATAAAAATAAAAAGTAACCAATGAATCATTGACATATGAATTTTTGCCCAATACCCCCCCCCCAATAACAACCCACCCACCATTGTCTTCTCCAAACATCTCGGCACCCATTTCTTTTGATTTTCTTCTCCAAATACGATTCACTGTTCCTTCTTTTTTTTCAAATTATCTTTTTGTTTCATTTTTTTACCCTAATTAGCAGGTTAAGAATTCACAAAAAAATTAAATCTACTCCTCTGTGAAAATTAATTTCTTTCAAGAAAGAATCTCATGAACAATTCAATATTTAAATGGGTCCATTTTTAAATTTTCTAATACAGATTCATCATTTTACTGTAACTATTTCTCTTCGCCACTGTTGGATATTTATGTTTGCAGGAATGGAGGCTGAAATTGGAAAGAAGAACAAGAAAAAAAAATTAAAAAGTCGACTGAATATATATTTCACGCGCAGTCATCGAGTGTATTACACTCATTAAGCAATGTAAGCAAAAAGTGTCAATATGACACAACAAAAACTGACATGAGGTGTTTAAAATGAACATCACACGCTTAAGGTGTCTAAGTGAAAGTTCGTGCCAAATTTAAGGGGTCATCAATGGGTTAGGCCTTAACATAATGCTATAAGTAATAAATTGGTAAATATTAAATAAAGATAAGAATTAGAACCATAGAATTTAATTCAAGAAGTTGATGATTTGGTATACCTCATTTTAATATGCTTATAGTAATGCTTGCAACTAAAATTTTACTTTGTTCAACACTTTTTACTATTAATTCTTATTTTTAACAAAGTACAAAAAATATGAAAGTGGATAAAATAATTTATTCTTAGAAAAATTATACGTTTTATCATAAAATAATAATTTTTTTATAAAAATTTTAACACATAATTTAATATAACAAAAATTTAGGCCCCCAAAAATGTCTTGTTTCCCAAAGGATAGAGCCGCCCCTGGTCACGATCCTTTGAAAAAAATGCACAACCTTTCAAACAGTAACAATTTTCTAGAAATGACACAATCTTTCATAAAGATCATAACCCTTCGATAAAGCCACAACCATTCATTTTCTATTCACACTTTTAAAACCCAACAAGTCTCTATTTTCCGTATCTTTTTCTTTTTAGTTTAAAAGAATATTACTCAAATTTAAGACCAGTTTAGTTTTGTTTTTTTTAAATTACACTTTGAAAAAAATTATTTTATTTTTAAGAAAAAACTCATTTTAGATCTATAATAATGCGACATAAATAAAGAAAGATGAAAGCGATGCAAATAAAACGAAGGGTCAAGAAACGATCCAAGGTACCAAACGTGAGGGGCGATCATACAAAATTCGATACAAACAAATAATAGTAGTTGTAGACTCTGTGCTTCTTGTCATTGCTTAGGCCTTAGCACATTCTCTATTTCTATATTTATTCGTGTGATATTAACTCCTCACATCCATTTTTAGTTGTGGACTATAAAATACAATATAATATATAAATGTATTTTTTGTAATTTAGTATTGATTAACATAATTTTATAGGTATATAAATAGATATTTAAATTTGTATAAAATTAAATAAATAAATACACGTGTTCTATGTAATATAATATACATAATCTACCATGTATGATATGAATTGACATGTAGAATGTATGAGTCTATTTATATTCAAGTTTAAATAAGTTTACATATCTATTTATGCACGTCCAAACTTAGAGTCCTTATATAAATGTCAATCATAGTCAAATTATATAATATGTTTATACATTATGCCAAAAATATTTTTTTATTTTCATTTATCGAGTTTGAAAAATCAAGTGATAATTTTTTTTTTTGGACATGGAGAGGGAGTCATAAGTTGGAAATCAAACCCATCACTAACTATAATATAAACTACTAATTTATGGATTGGTTCCTAATAATGCTTTTATTATTAACAATAATTACTTTTTAAAATATTAATTTATTATATTCAAATATAAAATATAAAAATTATTTTAAAATTTTGATATATTTATAGTAATGTGTTTCATGAAATATAATATATTGATTATTTTATCAGCGAATAAAAGAAATGAATTATATAAAAAATCATTATTTTTTAAGTTAAATTTTGACTTTAGATTATTAATATTTTTTTTCTTAATTATTTGTTCATTTTTAAATTAATATATTTATTAAAAAATATAATACTTAAATAATTTTTTAATTTATCAAAATAAACAAGTAATTAGGAATCTCGGGCGGCATAAGATATTGAAAATCTGGGCATTGCTTCACTGTAATAAGTAAGGCATTGTGCCGTGTGTTCCACTTCAGCTAACTGCTCTGTTTCTTAAGTCTACAAAACAAAAAAGTAAGCCAAAATGAATGAGTGGTAGGTAAATAAGGACACCTATAATTCAACTTTCTATCTCTCTAAATTTTTTTGTGCTGAATATGGATTCTATTCTCTGTGATGAACTTCTCCAAGAAATATTCCGCCGCCTTCCGCCGCCGTCTGCCGCCTCTGTTTCTTTAGTATGTAAGCGGTGGCTTCATCTTCTTCGTTCTTCAACTACTTCTCTTTCTATCTGTTTTATTGAAACCCCTTTAATCCCTCTTTTCTCTTCTTTTCTCAGTTTTCATCCTTTTTTATCTACTCTTTCTGTTACCATTACACATACAGTAGATTCCTCCGATCAATTGCTTAATTCCGTTGCTTCTTCTTGTCCTAATCTACGACATCTCCGATTCTTGAATGGTCCTGTTTCTACTTTATCTCTGTTTTCTCTTTCTGTTTCTTGCCCTAATCTTGTTTCTCTTGCTGTAACTCTTTTTAGACCCCTTTCTTTTCTCTGGGTAACCCCTTTTGGCTGTCTTAAAGAACTCTCTGTTTACTCAGCTGGAAATTCAGGGGAATTTGATTATGGTGAGTTTTATGGTTCTTGTGAGTTGAATTTGGAGAGTCTTTTGTTGACTGGAATTAAATCAGGGGATAAGGGGGTTGGTTTTTTATGGAGGAATTGCAAAAAGGTAACAACTTTGAAGCTGATAAGCTGTGAAGGGGTTGGTGATCAAGGTTCTTTTTAAACATTTCTTCAGTGTTTAGAGGGTCTTCAAGAATTGGAATTGAGAACCTGTAGGACAATTGCTGATGGGGTTTTGTTGAAATTGGCTGAGAATTGTGCTGTGTTGAATTCTTTGTTGCTCTATGATGGTGGTAGTAAAGAGGGGTTGTTTCATTTCTTGACCCAAAGCAAATGTGGTAATTTGCAGAATCTTGATTTAAGGTTGCCTCTTGATCTTGACAACAGTCATTTGACAGCTGCTGCTGAAAATTTAGGGAGTTTGAGGAGTTTAAGGTTACAAAGTTGCTGTCTTGTTACTGGTGAGGGGCTAAAGATTCTTGGAAATGCTATGGCTGATGGGCTTGAAGAATTGGCTTTGATAAATTGTGATGTAGTGGAAAGAGAATCAGGTTTGTTGACTACGTTAGGACAAGATTTGAAAAGATTAAGGAAATTAGACTTGTCTTTTAATGACATGTTACTTGATAAAGAACTTATATCAATGCTAGTATCCTGCAACAATTTGAATGATTTGAAGGTAAGGGGTTGCAAAAAGTTGACAAATTTATCTATGGTTTCATTGGCCAAGTGTTGCAAGAATTTACAAAGTGTTGATGCAATGTATTGTTGTGGGATTGAGGCACAGGGTGTTGAGTTATTTGTGTTGAATTCACCAAAGTTGAGACTGTTACAGGTTGAGGAAAATAAGGTTTCTGATGTGGCTAAGAGATGGGCATCAAATAAATTCATTGAAGTTGTTGGTTGATAATTGTTTTAGCTAATAAGGTGTTTATTGTTCATAACAAATGCTGATTACTTGTTTTGTATATATTTATCACATTGTTAGCAGAGAGGAATCATGTCTCCCCTGCCAAAAAAAATAAAATAAAACTGTTGTACAGAACATAACAATATGATGCTTGCTTATTTTGCTGTTTATGGAATCACAAGTATTAGGATGGAGTAGTAGTGCAGTTGAATTTAAGTAGTTTGCAATTTACTTTGTTCTCACTTGTGTGTTCCATTAAGTATTAAAGAGATGCATTTATTTATTACAAACATCTCTTATATATGTTGATGTAATCCTAATTAAATTTCTGGAAATGATAATTTGAATAACTTGATTTGTAGTTATATACACTACAACAAAAATGATTATTAACCGCAATTAATTCTTAATTGCAATTGTCGCTAAATATGTATTTTTAGCGACAACTGTTACTCGTATATGTCCCTAAAGCCTTTAGCGACATTGGTTCTAATAGCATTTAACTAATATCGGTAAAGACTTTAGCACTCTTTGTTAATGTCAATTTTTAATGCCGCTAAAAGTTGTTTTTGTTGTAATGCTACGAGCACAAACATTGTCCAATTCATGATACAAGCAAACCGCCCGTCCATTCTTCAATAAATGTGAAACTTTAACTCACTCTTAACACGTTTTCACGTTCAAGCTCAACGGAAAGGTGGGCCGAAATTTCAATGGATTCACCTTACCTTTTCCGTATAAATCTGTGGAGACAAATGAATTAAACATTTGCAGGTTGAAGCATTACCAACACATTTCACATAACCGAATTATATAAATAAATAAAAAAGCTTAAATGCATTTGACTATCACTTTTACTACTCTTTTAACACTATTTACTTGTTCCCAAATTATTACTACTTGTATTTTGAATATGAAATAATCAATCCAATTCAAAGATTTCGAAAACTTAAAAGTTAAAACCCTTTAATATACCGGAATTGAATTCCAAAACCTTAAACGAAATTGATTAGAATGTTGTATTCGTGGACACTTTTTCTGTTATAATACCTTTTTCTGTTTCATTTTCATTAGTAATGATACTTAGATAGATCAAATACTAACGCGTGAAGATCAGTATGTAGCTATTTTGATTGATGAGAGGTGGATCAGGTTCATCTTTTGTTTTATATTTGCAGGGAATTCTAGATTTATTCACTTATACTATAACAACATTTTGATTAAGAGAGTTCGTTTTTACAGGACACAAGGAAGAATTTGTCAAAATTGGGTGAAGTTTCTGAATTAGGCGCCATGCCTGTGGAGACGGAGTAAGGATCTAATTGACTGGAGATGTAGATTGTTTTCTGATTAGTTCCAAGATTTGAATGTTTTTTTTTTTTTTGTCAATGTCAAACTTCTTCCCCTAAGAATCAGACAGCTCTAAATCATGTGTGATCCTGTCCATGAGAGGGTTCCCTTATGACCAGACCACCGCAATGATGTGATGGAACCAGATAGAAATCTGTAGGAATAGATCATGGAAGTCTAAGGAAACTGTGAGCCTAGTTGTGGAATAGATGGAAGCCTCTCGAGGACACATTCTTTCCTCTTTGATCATACGGAAAGGTAACTAGAGATGCACGTAGACTAGATACCAGTGAATTGCAATGCCAGGAAAAGAAGGATCATGTCTCTTTGGTCACACGGAAACAAAACAAGAGGCATAGAAAAGGTGGTATGTTATTCAAGCCTTTACTATAACTGTTGGTGTATCTAACAAAACTTTTTTTTTTAATCTAATACAGTCAAACCTCTCTATAACTGCGTCGTTTGTTCCAGTATGTTTTGGATTACTATAGCAAAATGTTGTTATAGAGAACACATAATATAACATATCATGAAAGATCGGTTCCACAAAAAACATGTTTATTATAGTGAAATATTGCTATAGAGAGGTTTGACACTACTAGCTAACTCAGCTGTTATAAATTTGTAGGATTATGTGATGATCTCAGCAACATCTACAAGGAAGACTTCATTCAGCAAAAGTCAAGATGGCTTCCTCACAGAAGGATCATACTTTGGTAACCGCTCCCCTCCATCTAGGAATGATCTGGGGATTGAAATCGAAAGACTACGTGGTAAATCACCGATTTTTTGTCTGAAATTTTGCTTTCACCAAATAAATTATTTTCCCCTCCACCAAGGTCCATGCCTTCCCCAAGCAGAAGAGATGATTGCACTCCTGTCGCAGCACCTACGGAAAGAGAGGTGCTCCCAACACCTGACCTAGCAACATCTATTGGGCATGTTGGTTCTGATATGGAGACCCCATCAACATGGTATATAGAGGGACTAGGTTTTTCGAGAATACTGTTCTGTCTGATATTCCCGAGTTTGATAATTTTGCTGGGGTATGTTTATCTAGAGTAATCTCCTTAGCTCTAGAGTTTCATTGTTTACTTATTGTTGAAGACATATATTGTGAAGAAAGAGTTCAACTTTTGATGTGAGTGAATGCTTATGAAGACTTTTATTAAATCATTAAGCCAAAAGTACACTCTTTGACATGCAACTAGCAGCATATTTTATGAATCCAAGCAATGTAATCTGGATGTCTTCTAATATTAGTGACGCTTAACCAATGTGTGTGATTGAGTTAAGAAAAGGCGTATACATACTTTTATCAATGTTTAGTTGCACGTGATATGTTTCACTGCTTAACCAATGATCATATTTAGTATAATATGTATCTATTGTTTGAGGAGTTATTTCATCAGCTCTTTATACTTGTTGTAATCATTTTTGGAAATTGCCTACAGGTATAGGAGAACTGTGGACTTGTCTCTGTATTTTCGAGCTGATGTTATATATAGGGGTAAGCTTTTAGTCCTATTTTTTACTGCAGGCTTTCTACTGATCATTAAAAAGAAAAGAGTGTTGTTGAATTGCTTAGTCAATGAGGAGATAGGTTTAAAGACAAGGCTTTCAGATCATAAGCTCTTCAAAGATATTAGGAAACTTAAAGTATCAACGACATTGCTCTTTGTCTGTACAGAAACATGTACACGAAAAACTTAAATGGCCTTGACTTTGACAAAAAAAAATGGAAGTATCAAGTAACTTGACTAATTCAGATTCTACTTATTACATAGTTTAAGTCTTTCTCTCAGTCTGTCTGTAGCTCTGTGTTCCTTGGAGTAAGTATTCATGCACTATGGCGTATCTTATTAATATACACAAACAATGGTCATGTTGTGCCTCTAAGGTGCATTGTGGCCATGAAAGACGGATTGCGTGGAACATGATTGACTAGGTGGATGAGTTGTGGAATTGAATTGTGCATACACACACATTATGCATTTTGGATCGTTTCTTGAGTAGGTGCTTCGATTTGGCGCCTTTCTTTGAGTGTTTTTATGACAAATCTTAATGCAATCTTCTTCTTTGAAATGCAGTGTACAGACATAGTAAGCTATACCATCGCTTCTAAGTTAAATTTATGAAAACAATGTCCATTTTCTTTGGTAAAGCTAGTATTTTCTTATTGCGTCTCTTCGTTGTACTCTCTTTATAAAATGATTGGAGCAGATACTCTATTCATTATCTGCTTTATTATCTTGTTATCCAAGTGTGAGATAGGCTTTAGGGGTGACAAAATTAATTCATACAAATATGAAATATGATTTGTTTAAATTTCGCTTATTAATTAACTTTGACACAAATCTGTCTATTTTATTTTATTTCAAAGTCGAGTGATATCACGTAAATTTTAAATAAAAAAAAAGTACCTTGGAGAAAAAATAATAGAGTTATAGCTAGCGTTTGGCCATAAATTTTCAAATATTCTTGGCAAATATTATTTGAGTGAAAATTTTGGTGAAATTTCACCATGTGTTTGGCCATATGATTTGGGAAATATATTTCATCTTTTTAGAAAAATATGATTTATACCCATAAGTTTTATAAACTATCAAAACTAACTATAAGTTTGTATTACAAGTCAATTGAATGTTCGTTACAACAATAACAAATAGTGTCCATGACACTAGAGCAATATGGTAATTTGGAGTGAGTTCAACAAGTATCTTTCCATACATCGCGAAGTAGACGAAGCACATGACTTTATTACCTTAAGCTAATTTTTCATCATTTTCATCAACAATCATATCATTATTTAATATTCACTAAATATTTCATCACTATTTTGGTGTTCACGTAAAAAATTATGTAATATAACGCAAACAACTACTATAGAGGGTGTTTTTGTAAAAAAGATAAAAGTTTGGGATAAAATTTTAATTTTCAAAAGATCCCAAATAATGAGATTTGGCTCAAATAATAAGCTAGCGTTTGGCCATAGATTTTCAAATATTCTTGACAAATATTATTTGGGTGAAAATTTGGCTGAAATTTCACCATGTGTTTGGCCATAGTATTTGAGAAATATATTTCACTTTTTAAAAAAAATATGATTAATACCCATAAGTTTTAAAAATATCAAAACTAATCATAAGTTTGTATTATACAAGTCAATTGGATCTTTGTTACGACAATAACAAATAGTGTCCATGACACTAGAGCGATGTTGGAGTGAGTGCAACAAACATCATTTCATATATCGTGAAGTAGACAACACATGACTTTGTTTTCTTGAGCCGATTGTTCATTATTTTCGTCAATAACCATCTTATCATATTAAATTCACAAAATATTTCATCACTACTTTGGAATTAACGTAAAAAATTATGTAATACAACGTAAGCAACAACTATAGAGGGTGTTTTTGTAAAAGATAAAAGTTTGGGGTAAAATTTCAATTTTTAAAGATCCCAAATAATGAGATTTGACCCAAATACTAGAAAAAACTAGTATTTGGGAATTTGGGATATTTGCCAAAAATATTTGCCAAAGAATGACAAAGTGTATGGACAAACACTATTTGCCAAGTTTTTCTCCAAATATTATTTGGAAAATCTATGGCCAAATGGAAAGTATACTAATATTTAAAAATTTGGGATATTTACCAAAAATATTTATTAAATAATAGCAAATTATATGGATAAATATTATTTGCCAAATTTTTTTCCAAATATTATTTGGGAAAGGGCCAAACGGGCCCGTAGTGTAGCACCGCCTTTTGCGGGCTCATTGTAGGCGCGAGTTCAAAATATTCCTTTTAAGGTTCCCGCCACTCGAATTATCAATCGGGCAGTTCGGGCAGGACCAAATAAATGAAGTGTTTCTTTTAACATTATTCATTATTTCAATTTTTTAATAAAGAATTTGAGTTTGAACTTTGAAATTTCTTCTTAGAAAAGTATTTCAGGTAAAATAATAGAGTAATGTTCGTATATATTCATTTTATGTATTAAAAAATCTCTATGCATTTCTTAAAATTTTAAATATGAACAGATATTTTCTTATATTAGAGTATAACATGAACCAAGTAATAACAATGTTGAAAGTGGATACCAAATAGAAAAGTGGATCAAATTATTTTTCATAACTACGTCACTAGTAGTATAGGGTAATTTGTTTATTTATAAACATTACTCTTTATGTAAATTTGTATTAATCTGTCATAAGTATATACTTTCATCCTTTCACTTTATGTGGCATTTTAAAAATTTAGAAATGCAATCAAGTTTTTTTAAATATTTTCAATTGTCATAGATTATGACTTATAGTAATTTTTCTAAAAGATTTCATATTTAAATTCACGATCAAATTGAAAAACTATTTTTCTCGAAATTCAATTTGTACCATATAAATTGAGATATAAAGAGTATTATCTTATACTCATAAAGAAGTTTTTTCAATGTTATGGTCCTAATTTAAAAGTTATGTTACATGTAATAAAATTAATTTGAATCTTATAGTTTTAAACAACCATGTGAAAGAAAAAACTATGAGAAAAATTGAAATTACAGTGTTGCTAAAAAAAATAAAATAAAACATTTTTTAAAAAAAATAAAAAAAATAGGTCATATTGTGGTCTCATATTATAAGTCATCTTTTCTAAAAATAGTTGGATCATAATATATGTTATTTTATAAAATTTATGCATAAATTGTTAGTAACATGTACTTATAAGTTTATTCAAAACAGAAACAGAAATAAGAAGTTGACAGAAAATAAAAAATAATTCGAGTCCACAGAAACTACGGTGTCTCCTTAAAAATTTTAATCCTCTCACTGTACCCGAGGTTATGGATTAATTTCTCCCAAGATAAAACAGAATAATCCTCTTAAAGAAATAGCGGTACCTCAAACTTCTTTAAGTTCAGCGAACTTAAGAACCGTAACAAGTCACACAGACTCAATCGATCGACACTTTGATTTTGAGAGAAAAATATATGCAGAGAAGGAAAATTTCAGTGTTTTAAAAAAAATGAAAAATGACTTTCTTTTATAGCCATTTTCAGCAAGAAATGTGTTTGTTAAGAAAAATCTGTTCAGACTCGTTTTATCCAGAGAGTTGCGTCTTTTGGAAAAAATAATAATTTTTCGGAAAATGTGTCTGTTGGGAAAGTAACGACTTTTTGAAAAGTAACAACTTTTCGGAAAGAGTAACAACTTTTCAGAAGGTTACCTTTACACGCGAATTAATTCTGTTAATTAGCTAATTAACTAACGTTCTGAATTAATTTATAAATGATTTATTTGATTAACCGAAAATTGATTAAATAAATTTTGTCCAAAAAATTTATCAATCAAATCATTTGCCGAAGCCGAGTGAGCGCCGCCGCCGCGAGGGAGCACCTTCTTCTTAGCTCTTTAAGAAGTAAAGGAAATGTTTCCTTATATAAGGACAACAATTTCCCTTTTTTTGCCGATATGTAAGAAATGACTTTTTATTTGCACTTTACAAATGACTTTTCATTTTTTCCTCCAAATTAGTTCCCTCACTTTTTATATTTTCTTTTTTCTTTTCTCATTCACACTTTGCTAAATTCAACATAAATATCATATTTTGTTCATTATACCCGTATTGATTAATTAATTAATCTTGAAAATATATTTACTTTGACTATCCTTAAAATCTATAATTAATTAATTAAGGACATAGAGATAAAATTACCTATTTTTTAATATAAATACAAATAAAAAAATAACTTATAATATAAGACGGAGAGAGTACGATTCATAAATTCAAAATCTAAGGATATGAATCTAACTAATTAAGTTCATAGGATTCCTTGTAGGGGCCATGTGTACATGTTTTTCTATTATTTCTTTCACATTTTTCCATGCATATATTTCATTGGATTCCTCTTCTCCTTTATCCAATATATATATATATATATATATGCTCATTAATTAATTAATGTACTTATTAGAACTGTCTCTCTGAAATCTTACTTGAACTCATTAATTTTTATAATGCCTAATAGAGTATGCATGCTAGTACTAATAAGAAAATAAAAGAACAGAACTAAATCAACAAATATAGAGTAAGTTAACAGTTTCTAGAACGTACGTTTTCATTTATTTATTACAAGAGAATACAGATTGATTATTTTTTTTTATTAGAAGAGGTTTCACTTTGAATTTTAAATATATAAACTCTTTGAATTTTGAATTAATCGACGCCAATAGTTAGTTATAATCCAACCAAATTACATTATTTTCTCAATAGGTTATAGGATTATATGATATGATGTTCCTTACTTCAAGGACACTCACTAAGTATTATATGTATAGGTCTTTTAAATTTACTCAGTTAAATATACTTTTTAAGAAATGTTCAGAGTCAAAAGAGCAACAAAAATTCAGTAGAATTTTCAAAAGGTTAATAAAAATAAGTTTGAAATTAAAAGAACAATATTTTGAAACTAAAAGGTAAAAATGATAACATCCAAATTGAGGTAGGAAGGCGCAAACTGATCGAGACTTGTAAGGCTTTGTATCCTTGGCCTTGTATGGCACATAGGGGATGCGCCTTCTTATTAGTTCGAATGTTACCTTTGGCTTTAAACTTATTTATTGTCTTTTTGAAAATTTTATTCAATTTTTATGCTCTTTCAACTTTTACTCTCTTAAAAAGTAAGTTAAGTTATTAAAATGAATAAATAACAATAAATATGTCAAGTTAAAATGAATGGAGTAGTTGATTTAAAATTCCACTACAAATAGCGTTTGAACTTTTGACCTACTCTTCTAGTGAGTATATAGCCCAATAGTAGTTCAATCTGTATGCTTCAAACCAGGGGGATTCTATTTTCAAATAATAATTTGTTTATCAATTTGGTTCATTTTCCCACCTTCAACATAAAATATAGTAATAGAAAATTTAAAATTAAAAAACTATATATCAAATTTTGACTCACATTTTCTTTAAGTGAACTTTATACGAAACACACTCAACTCTCTCTCTCTCTCTCTCAATTCAAAAATACGTCCTTTCTAATCTAACAACATTTTAAAATTTAATGTTTCATATGATTTATTTAAAGTGATAAAATTAAAAAATATTTAATACACTTATACATATTTTAATTTTTTTATGTTTTAAATTTCGTATCTCGATAAATAAATTATGATTTTAATATCTCATATGATTTGTTCAAAATTATAAAATTAAAAAATATTTTAATACACTTATAAATATTCTAAATTTAGAACCATAAAATTTAATTTTGCTTTATTTTTTGAACTCCGTATCTCGATAAATAAATAATGATGCAAGGAGTACAAGATATAGGCATTATTGGAGTGAGATAGAAACCTTAGTATTAAATATGTCTAAACACAATAATAGAGCATTTATTGTACGAACTACGAACCATAATAAGTTGAATTAATTATAGGAGTATTCGTATGAATCACTCATCTCATTTTGTTACCATCACTTCACTCAATGAAAATAGTAAAAGTAACTTTGCAATTTACTTTAAGGAGGAGTAGTTCATCCGAATACTCTATTATTTTATTAACAATTAGAAATTTTGAATTTGATTTTAGTTGAATATATATTCTATCTTTATTATGAAGTCTTTTATTTTGATAATAACCTTTTTTGATACCTTTAATATGTGCGTTATCAGTCAAATTCAAATTTTATAAGCTTTAATATAAATATTGATTATAGTAAAAGAAAATTAAAAAAGATGTATATAATTTTTTCACTCACTTTTACTTGTCCATTGTACTAAACTATATTTTCACTTATATTTGTTACTTTTAGCACATTAAGAAAAAAAAGGATTATTTTTTATGTTTAATACTCAACATGATTTACTTTTTTTAATATAATCTTTTACAACTTAACATCAATTAATATGAACATTGTAAAATTGAAAAATGAACAAATAAAAATGAATTGGTATGGAGTATTAATTAAGAAGATTAAGATAAGTGTAACATTTTTTTCACTTTATATTAGTGGATCATCTTACTAAATTAAGAAAATATTAATTAAATATCCTATATTATCCTTGTAATTAGTGCTTTTTTAAAGTATTCAAATTTGTCTATAAATTTCTAAGTTTTTTTAAAGGGAAAGTTATGCGGATAAGCAAATTTATACTATTTAATTACTTATCATAGCTATAGTTTGCTATAATTACCATTCGCGACTAACATTATACATTAATTACGTGGGCTGACTTCGAATTTATATAATTAGTCATGTTTGTATATGTATAATTCGCCAGGATGTACAAATAAATATGTATAATATACAATTTTTAGCCTATATACATTTACAATTCACCTCTCTCCCACTCTCTGCCCTGTCTCGCTCACCTCTCTCCTCCCTCTCTCAATCTCGCTCGCCTCTCTCCTCCCTCTCCCAATCTCGCTTGCCATTTATACTAATGTATATGTATAATATACAGTTATATACAATTATATACATATACAATTCTTCTCTCTCCCACTCTCTGCCCTCTCTCGCTCGCCTTTCTCCTCCCTCTTCGATCTCGCTCGCCTCTCTCCTCCCTCTTCGATCTCGCTCGCCTCTCTCCTTCCTCTCCCAATCTCTCTTGCCATATATACAATTACATATTTATAATATACATATATAATTCACCTTTCTCCCACTTTTTTGCCCCTCTCTCTCCTCTCTCCTCTCCCGCCTCTCTCTTCCATATAACATGTAGCACAAGTTGTAATTATTAAACAATAGCTATGAAAAGTAATTAATTATTTTTAAATAGTTATATGTGAAAGTTTTCTTTCTTTAAAACTATAAATAAAATATATATTTTTATTTATGATTTCTTTAACTTGTATCTGAAAAAAATCAACTGTGGAATCTTACGGCTGCATCTGCAATGTGCTGTTTCCGATAAGGTAACAATAGGGGGGATTTTTTTTGCATTTCCCTTTATCCAAAAGGATAAACTTTAAAGAATCCAATGAAATTGAATTCAATTCTCCATTTTAATTAGTGGGATTTTGTTGCCTTTTAATTGATGGAACTACCTTTTTTTAATTAATTAATTAGTGGAACTTTGTTGATTGTATTTTTCATATTTTTTTATTTTCAAAACTATGCTGATCCCTAGGAAACTTTATGTTAAACATTTATTTTTGGTTGATGGAGAATTTCCCCCTCATATTCCATCCTTTCGTTTCCTTCTATTAATCAAGTCCACCAAAAATAATATTTTCCTTTTTTCCTTTATCTATTTTAATAAAAATTAAGAATCTTTTCCTAGAAAAATTATTATGAGAATATTCGTAGTCAAATTAAAATTTCCAGATTTAAACCTTGAGAATATATTACAAATTTTTTAGAATGAAATCTTTTTTTAAAAAAGGCATATTTTACTCTACATGAATCTAAATTATTAGTTTGACCAACAATTTTTTAATGTAAAATGGATAATTTTTTATTTTTTTTTAAGGGAATATAGTTTGGAATTAATTAATAACATATCCAAAATTTTATCCTCAAGCAAAATTTAATTTCTCTATCAAAAGCAATGAATTGAAATATGTACTAAAAAATTTAGTAACCCCACATAGGATTCTCAAACAGTACCATAATTTTTGTCTTCTAATCACCAGTGAGGAGAAATTGGATTTGCCAAATGCAGGTTTCAGGTTCAGTAGGGGGCCGTGACTGGTAGTGGCGAGATCTAGAGGATATCGAGTGGTTCACTTAAATTTCATTAATAAAAAAAATTATTATATATTAAGGTATTAAATATTTTTGTGTATATATACGAAAGTCGAATTTGAAAAAAGAAAAATATTACATAAAAAAGAGCTCTGATTTTCTTGCTTCATTAGGTAAAACAAGTGTAGTACAGTAAATAATTTGCAGAAATCATATCTAGGGACTAGCAGTTTTCTATATATATTACATTCGCTATTAATTATCATAATTTTCTTTTATGAAGTTAAATTATAAAATTTTGATTAAAATTTTAGGATATATATTTTCGTCATATTAATATGTAAAAATCTAATACAATTTATAATACTTTTCGTATAATTTTTTTATTTAAAATATCAAAAATTTAACTTAAAAATCACATTACTTTTAACCAAGAAAGAAGCAGAACAAGAGCAAATCAAAAGGCTGTAAATTACTTAAATTTTTTCTTAGTTTTAGATTCATAGAAATTGAACTACACAAGCTAATCTACTAAGACCATATCGATTCTTTCTGTTCTAATTTATGTGATATATTATTTAACTTTAACAGAAATTTATAGTCTAAAACAAATTTGGAATATTGTTCATTATACAGCCCTCCCAAAGCAAAAGATACACAGTAATAACTAAGAAGGAAAAAACAGATCAAATTGAAGACCATAATACTGAGAATTATCATAGTTTTATAGATAGAAACTGAACTAAACTAGCTTAATCTACTGACTATTCTGTATATTACATTATCATTATCTAAATCTGAAAAACCTAATAAAACTTAGAAGAAAAAAACAGAACAAGAGCAAAAGGGACCTATATTTATTTTTTTGTCCCTGTGCTAACTCTTGTTTAATAATTTTCCCTCTACACATGTCGAATAATAAATACTGATTCAAGATCTGGTGGATTAAAGAACTCTCTAGCACCATTATAATGACATGTTGCTACTGGTCGGCGTTTCGCCGGAGCCGGTGGACATGTTAGCTTTTCCGGTATCCTTGAATCTCTTGTTGTCGGAGTTGTTGAACTCTCTTCAGATTCCTCTTCTTCTCTGTTTGGCTTTGTGGATATAGATTTCAGTTTATTAGGCCTAAATGCTATTCCAGCAATTACCCACATTTTGTTTTCTTCTTTGCTTCCATCCACTAATTGATGTTTCTTCGAAAAACCCATTGAAAAAATACGTCTAGTTTAGAACTAGAATGAATTAAAAGGACCTTTCTTGTTTGTTTTTTCTAATAAGATTTTAAAG
Organism: Solanum lycopersicoides; assembly: GCA_022817965.1. Lineage (NCBI taxonomy): Eukaryota > Viridiplantae > Streptophyta > Magnoliopsida > Solanales > Solanaceae > Solanum > Solanum lycopersicoides. The sequence continues at coordinate 76,620,218 of CM040619.1, forward strand.
AAGAAGAGAAAAAAAGGGTGGGTATAAATATGAAGACTTTGAATAAGGAAAAAAAGAAGAGAAGGCGGCAAAATAAAGGGAAGATTTTATAAACAGAAGACGGTGGGAAAAAAACCTAATTATATTCTACAGAATATATAATAATATAATAATAAAGATTTTTTTTTTTTGGGGGATACCCGTAGAATTTCGGGCAATGGGCAGATGAAATCTGATAAAAAATTTAGATTTTGGCGCCAGAATTTGATGATTTTGGGGCAACGGCTCTCTTTCCCGCCTATATTCTAATAATTGTTTTTTGGAAGGCCCAAATAAAAGCCCTTTAATGTTAGGCCCAAATGAAAGGGGCCTCTTACAATTTTATAAGAGAGCACTTTTTGGTAATATACCATAAATAACAAAGAGATATTAGACTTAAAGGCTTAATAAGTCTCATTATCTTGCTTTCTTACGCTCCATAGCTATTCTCATTTACCATAAGTATTTTAATTTGCATAATTTATTTGTCAATATACAAACATGTTATATATATAAAATTTATATCTATACATTTTTGAAAATTTTCAAAACTTATACAACTCAAATGTATCGACATGATCATTATATACACATTAGGGTAAGCATATACAAATTTTGAATTTATATAATTAGAAATCGAATTATACAAATTCTGAATCTATGTAATTAGAAGCCGAATCATACAAATTTTAGACGTATCTCACGTAAATATGATTATATGTTAGTGGCAAAAAGTAAATTCTTCAAAACTATAGCTATATTAAATAATTAATTAATATATATTTACTTAATCGTGTAATTTCCTTTATACCATAATTACAGATAATTTTTTATGGATAGAAAAACATATCATTTTTTAAAAAAAATGTATGAAGATGTATTGGTTTTTTTGGATGAACTTAAGAAAAAGGAATATCGGGTAAACTGGAACAAAGTTAAGTATTAAGGTCTTTTAATTAATACTAACAATTAAATAAACTTTAATATGAATATAAAAAAATACTCCGTATTTAAAAGAATATTAATTAAAATATTTTTATTTTGAATCTATAGACTACATAGGTGAATCTATCTAGTGGAGTGATATATGAATTTACTTTGATATCGTTACAATAATTTATAAACTTTTAGATTCAAAAATCTTCTCATAGATCATATACAATTTATCAAATTTCTGATTGAAATAACGATGATACCTCATTAACTTCATACAACTACCAGCTGATCATTATGATAGAAACGTCCTATTAGTGTAGGTTTGAAAACCAAGATCACATCTCATTTATGTAGATGCATACTATTTGTTGTTTATCTAATTTTAATTTAATTCGAAGTTTAAAAAAAAAAAAAAATTAAATTTCATAGTCTTAAGACTTAAATTACATGTACAACTGTACAAGTATAATAAGTGAATGAACTACGTATTCGTGAAGGTTTTACAAGCTTAAAAAAAGGACAGTTAACTTAAGCCTCCTAATTCGAGGGCCTATTTTTTAAAGCAATAATATATTATAAATATTTTCTTTTAAAAAAATATTAAGTGTTATTTGCAGAAAATATTATTCCATATTAGCTTTGGTTAGTTCACTATAATTTTTAATGATGCTGAATAAGTCTTTTAAATATTCAATTGTGAAGTTAGACATTTTAAGTAGGGGTTTTCCTAAAATTGAAAAATATATGACAAATACTTCAATTATCACTCTAGCTATTAAATTATACTCTCTCCGTTTTAAAAAGGATGACCTAGTTTCACTTGGAAATTTAAGAAAAGAAAGAAAACTTTTTAATATTGTAGTTCTAAGTTAAAGTTATGTCAAATGTACCAAAATGCCTTTTTAATCTTGTGATTTTAAACATACCACGTGAAAAGTTAAAATTAAAGTGTTGCAAAAAAAAAACATTCTTTTTAAAACAAACTAAAAAAAAATGAAAAATTATTTTTTAAACGGAGAGTAATAATTAATCTATATTTGAGATTTTTAAGATGGGAATAGAAATAGAGAAAAGATACTTTTTGAACTGCATAAAAAAAGGGGCACTTTTTGAGTCATGTAATTTGAGTTTGCTCAAGTTCTATAAAACTAAAGTACTCATGAGTCAGAATTTTTAATAAGTGAGTTCATAATCTGTAGAAATAGATAGTCAAAGAGTGTTTGACATTTACTATATATACATATAAATTTATTTTAATCATGTATAAATAATATAATTTTTCGCAAAAGAGGGTTCGAATGAACCCCTTAATGCAATGTAGCTCCGCCTCTGAAAGTACTGCTTACGAATAGATTTTCATACTATTTTACGATTTCAAATAAAAATAGGTAACAATTTACACATCTTAATTTATAATAACAATTTAATATAAACATGATAAAAATGTTTACCACCTCTTCTGCGTAGCTTTGCACAAAATATTTATGGAAAAACTTTGTCTAAATACACATTTTATTTTTACCATAATTTTTAATTTTTTTATTTTTTATTTAAAAAAAATCCCTTTCACACTCCCCTTTTGTTGATACATCCTTATCCTCCTCTCAGTTCTACTCAATGTATTAGGATATACATTGTACTATGACACATTCCTATTCTATGTATTCGAAAGTCCGATGACGTATTCGAAATTCTTATATTTTAATGAAAATTTTATTTTTACAATTTTGAAAAAAAGTTAAAAAAATAATTTAATTAGCTCATGACAATATAAAATTTAGGTAAAATATATTATTGGAACAGCGTGGTGGGGGCCGGGGTCGAATGGGCGGTGAGGCGGCCTATTTTGGACCACCCAATGAGATGACAGTGCGCCAGCTCAACGTTACTGACCTTAAGATTCTATTTGGGCCCCGTTTTATTCCCATCAACAAATCATCTCATTTATTCCTAATCCTTAGTCCAAATCAAATTAAATATTTCATTGACTCACCATTTTTATTTTATCAAATTAATCTATGAAATTTGAGAAACAACTCTTACACTTGCAATGCTTTAAAATTTATATAATAATAAAAAGAAATTACTACTCTAGGTAATTTTAAGATATTGTTCAAAGTGTTAAAAGAAATATACTTATATTATAAGTTCCAAATTAGTAATGAAACCATCTCGTGCCTAGTATGGAATCTTAGAGCATCGTCTATAAATTCACGTTATCAATCAAATAACTTTTATCCAGATCCTATATATTAATTGAAGTGATAGATGAAAAAATGTTGTATACATACTAAGTATTTCCTTTACCTTGACTTGAGAGTGCTACATAAACTCTTAAAACTTCAAATTCAAAATTCGACTATAATCGATAAAACTAAAGTTGAAAAGTAAGAAATAAACAAGAAGAAGTCGTATCAAGCAGCAAGTAGGAACCGTCCATCCAAAATTGATGAATGATGTTCGTGGCCTACTGAAGGTGACACTTAGGCACTAATGTCGATTTCTTAATTTATTTATATGACTGCCTATTTTTAGCTAGATGGCTGTGGGACATTCTGGTTTTCATCTTCTTCTATGATAATAATGTGTTTGTTGATTGTAATTTTGTTATGATTAATTAGCAAAATTTACGAATTTTGAATTCTATCGAATCAAAGTTATTAATATAAAGTTTAAACTAGAATTACTTTGATTCGACCAAACTTATACAACTTTGGTGTGCGAGTTCTACTGAAGCCCTCCTTGTCAGAAATTCCGTAACGCCACAATATAATATCAATAAGACATGACTCTACCTAAATCAGTTAATTGTAGCACTCAATAAGCCGTCACAAAAATGAATCAAATTTTAATTTTATTTATACCAAGTAAAATATATTGGAGTTTTGACAGTATACAAAATTAACTAATCTTAATTTTCTATTATTACTGTATAATCAGTGTAGAATGTTAAGACCCTATAATATATTTATTTTTTTTGGGTCCTTGCAATACATTATTGCTGGAAGAAAATAGAATAAATATTGCTATTTGCTTTACAACTTTATGTCCAAACGTAAAAGGGCGGCAAAAAAAGACAAATGATCTATCTTGGATTGATTGGGACAACTCTTTGTTTTAAAACCAAATTACTCTCCACACATGCATGATGCATCCCTTCCAATTCATTGATCCTAGTCATATTTTTAAACTTTATTATCAATTATTTTATATTTTTATCATAAAACAGTTTTTTTCCACGTCGATTAGTGACATGGAACATGGGACTTTCCTCTTCCTACATCTCATCAGATTCTTCGGACAGTGATAGAGTCAAGATTTTTATGAAAAATTCAATTCAAATATGAAGATAAGAAGATTCAACACTTCAAAGTAAAAAACAATGAATTACTGTGTAATTTTCTCCATGCTATTGATTATTGTTTACCCAGTCATCAGTAAATTATTGTTGCTTTTTGACTTGAACTGTATACTATCAATGACACTTTACTGTTGATCTAAAATCCTATATCCTTTTCTTTCCTTTCTCTTTGTGCCCATCTTATTGCTTATTGACTATTTTTATCACATGACACAGGTTCACCCTTTAATTTACCTCAAGACCAGGAGGAAAGTATAATTGGCCTTTTCAACTCTTTTTACCTTTAGAAATGATTATCATACCCTTTTATTGCTTAGTTTCTTTTACTCTCCATTACCTGTATCATTTATATTTATATTGGGTGATTGAGATCAACAGACTCACTTACGATATGTCATACTTCTAGGCTCAAATACAACTACATCTCAGTCTCAAGGAAGTTGAGACCGGTTATATAAATCCCTCATCGTTTACCTTGTTCCATTTGAGCGCCCAAAATTATCTCACTAAAATAACGGTCAAACATATCATAGGATCACTAGTAAAATGCATTAAAATTCAAGCCAAAGTTTCCAAGATCAATTAAACCACTTTGTAGGGAAATTCAAGCCACTGTGAAATGTAACAATCTGATAACCCAACACCTATCGATCTAAGGAATGTTAGGAAGGCATGTTACTCTCCTTTAAATAAAATATTAGGACCATAAATAAATTCTTAACCTAGGTGTCAACGAATCTTCAAAAGTAGTGTATTTTTGGAGAATCATGACATGGGTGCATCATTGAAAATGAAGAGTCTGCGCTACTTAGTTTATAACCACCCTGGGATCAAGTAAAAAGTATATTCTTCTGGCAATTTTTCCTTGTCAGCAGCACAATCCCTACAGTCATAAGAAACAATAACCTGGCTGTTTGATGACTAAAGCTACACTAGAGGGGCATGTGACTACTCATCATTCAAAAGGACCAGGCATCTATATCCAACTCACAATATTAGTAGAATTAACAAGTGGGATTTGTCATTTTCTATCTACTTTAACAACATGGTCATCAATTAATTATTATATAACTATTGTAATCCTGCATTGACATATATAGAGGATCTCTACTTAAAGTTGTGAGAATTGCCAGTCGAGTTCAATTGCACAACACACACTCTGATAGTCTTTAGGGAGTGGAAAAGAAAACGTAACACAGCAGTTCTGCGATCAGCTTATGAGAAATGGAATATGACGCTGAAATACCAGAGAACAAAAGTGTAAGTTAACTCACTTGTTTTTACTTTATGTGAGCATCATACTTCATTTTGCGTGTTTCATCAGCTGCAGCAGTTATTTCCATAGCTTATTATAGTAGTCAAGCTTTCTTTCATGTATGTGAAAAAACTTCAAAAGAAGCAACGGCTTGATCAGAGATCATACCTGAAACAACTTTGTGAAAAAGAGATGTTATCATTTGTTCCATAAAGATCGGTCAGGAATACAGTGTCCCTAACAAGTACAAATACATGTTACAGATTAGATTTAGTATTAGTACGCCCCTGATCTACAGATTACGTATGAAGTATGCGTAAACAAAATAACTTCACTAGATCACTGCCAATTTTCTTCAAAACGCAAAGGTTGTCACTAAAGAACCGAATCAAGGTTACCATCTTCATGTAAAGATTTATTTCATGCGATCTTTGATGACAAAAGAAAATTTGTTTTGGTTTTGCTTATCACTTGTAGAGGTTTCCTAGTTTCAGAAACTTGTATGTTATTTTCTACGAATTAGTAGATTTTCAACTGGATCAAATTGTTTATTTTATAATAAACTCGATCCTTCTTGGATTGGCTAATTGAAGAGCATCCTGACTACCATGGCTGAATGTTCAGATATAGTTGATCTCTTCTTAGGTAATAACAACTTGACTTCTATATATGTGTTTGGAGGTAATATGACCTAGAAGAAATAGCACAGAACCATATCAGCACAATTATTAATCCTCAACTGCTCATGAAATAATGTAATACTAAAAACTTGACTCTCTCCAAAAGACTATAGTTATTGATAAAAAGAATACCTCTTTGAATTAGCACAGAAACAAATCAATAAAATCTGATTTTTAAACTTCTCTTGAATAAACTAGTATTGAAAAACTTGACTCTCCCCAAAAGACTTGTTCCTCAATTTAATTGTGTGAGACAAACTTGTAGCTAGCCTTGAAAGGCAAAAATCCTCTTATGTTTTAGAAACACTTGAGAAAAATGTTAAGAGGTAATTGGTTTATCATGACTATTTGACACCACCACTAAAAATTCTCCATATACGATTAGTTTGTCAAATATAGCTCTAATCTAGAAACATGCTACTGGTAATTAATGTGTATATTCTCAGAAGTTAAAAGATTTAAGCCCCGAACCTACGGACTAATCTGTATTTACCCAACTGAAAACTCCAAATTTATCTTTCTTTAGAAGCCATTAACGAATCACTTGTACATGCAACAAACAGCATCTCACCAGCTTTTCACAAACTTAGTAGGTTTATTATGACAACTTCAAAAATTGTAGGTAGAAGTCTTCCTGCATTCTTTTCTATTGTTTCGTACTGCAGTCTCTTTCGCCAATGAAAAATATCTGATGCATAATACGAAGAGTAAATAGGTCCTGAGAAGGTCCTATCACCTATGTGTAGGGAGTTGGGACCTTTAAGGCTTTGACCACTAAGCTAGGGTTAGTAACTCCATTTCAACGATAAAACAGGGATCTTGCTAATGTTATACAGTTCCAATAGGGCAGGATTAGTCTGACAAATTTCATATTGTAACTTCAGTGCTGCTCTGTCAATGTTGGATAACTCAAACACATCTTCTTAATTCCGTTACAAAATAGCAAATATCATTCTTTATGCAGATAAAGGAAGAGAATTTGCTAGGGGAAGTGTACACAATATCAGACAAACTGAAGATGGAGAAAGACAAAAGGGACCAATCACTATCTGAGTTTGAAGGAACTTCAGAGGTTGAAAATGTTAAGGATCTTATTAAAGGTAGTTATGGAACCACTGAGGGTGAAAATTATTATGCATCACCCTTAGTTTCCAAGGCTGTTGAAGAAAATGGTAGTTCAGTGGAAGTCCTTGTATCAGTCAATACACCAAACAAATCAGATGAACAGATGTCTGGGAATTCATTCCATCAGGGGGAGAAAGCAGAAGAGAAAAGAGTAGATATCGTCTCTGCGGGAACACAGAATCCAAGTGAAGAGAGTGAAACATCTTGTGAAATGAACAATGTTGAGAAGAACACATCTATCCCCTTGACCGTCCGAGGAGATGTTAGCTCTGAAAAATATAAAACGGAGGGGGCAGACGCTGAAGCAATCAAATCACCTGGTGACGCTAACGATGAGAAAGCAGTCAAAGATGAGAATGACTACAATGTCGATAGAAATATTTTCATATCCCCCAAATCAGAGTGCCAAAGAGGAGAGGACGAGAAAAAAGAGACAGGAGATGGAGAGGGTGCTAGGAATGTGCTTGTTAACTCATTTGTTGATGTTGTAGAAGAAACCAGGTCAGATTATGCTGAATCAGATACGAGTGGGAAACATGGGGACAACTCAATCGAGAAGGGAAACCAAGATGTTGCTGACCATCCAGCAGTAGAGGAAAAAACTGAAGAACTAGAAATTGAAGAAAAACATGAAAAACCAATTATTGAAGAGAAAACTAAAGAACCAATAGTTACGGAGAAACATGCAGGATCAGCGGTTGAAGAAAAACCTGAAGAACCAACTGTTGAAGTAAAAACTGAAGAACCAGTTGTGCAAGAGAAACCTGAAGAAACAGAGGTTCCGGAGAAATTTGAAAGAACAGTGGTTGAAGAGAAGCCCGAAGAACTAGTGGTTGAAGAAACACCAAAAGAACCAACACGGGAAAAAACATCCAAGGAGTTAGAGTTTGAAGAAAAACCTGAGAAGGTAACTTTCTTGGAAAAGGTGAGGACCAAGCACTGGCACAAAGTTTATCAATTGTATTAGTTATGTATGTGTAACAGTTCACATTTGCTTATCTACTAAAAGACTAACTGAAACTTCAAATTTTTTCTTGCAGAAAATCCAAGTTGTAGACTCGAACGACAAAAGTGAGAATGAACTTCCATGCAATACCAACAATGATGCTGCTAACTTTGCAGAATTTGAGGAACCAGCAGTTGAAGAAAAAACTGAAAAAGTAGAGAAACCTGATTTACCCATGGTTAGGGAGAAATATGAAGAACCAATGGTTGAGGAAAAATCTGAAGAATCATTTGAGGAGAAACCTGAAGAACCAACAGCTAAAGAAACACCTGAATATCTAGCAGAGGAGGAAATGCCTGAAGAGCTAGCCCTTGAAGAGAAACCTAGAGAACCAACAGTTGAAGAGACACTTGAAGTACTAGATGTTGAAGAGAAATCTGACAAAAAAGCAATTGAAGAGGAGAAACCTGAAACGGAAGCTCTTCAGGAGAATGTGAGGATTAAACACTTTCACAAAGTTTATCCATCATATTAGCTTTATATGCGTAACGAATTTACATCTGTTTTATCTGTTAAAGACTAAATGAAACTTCAATTTATTTTTTTTGCAGAATTCACCAATTGAAGAGTCAAAGAACAAGACAGACAATGCAATTCAATGCAATACCGACAATGCTATTGCCGATCATGAATCAGTTGAGGAAAAAACTGAAGAAAGAGTAGTTGAAAATAAACATGAAGAACCAACAATCGAAGAGAAATCTGAAGAGTCAGTGGTTATGAAAAAACCTGAACAACCGGCAGTTGAAGAGAAATCTGAAAAAACAGTAGCAAGAGAGGAACTTGAAGAACCATCGATTGAGGAGATACTAGAAGAACCAGCAGTTGAAGATAAACCTGAAAAAACAGTAACTGAAGAAGCACCTGAAGAACCAACACAGGAAGAAACACCAAATGAACAAGCATTTGAAGAGAAACCTGAAAACCCAATAACTGAAGAAGCACCTGAAAAACCAACACAGGAAGAATCACAAAATGATCTAGCATTTGAGGAGAAACCAGCAGTTGAAGATGAGAAACCCAAAAAAGTATCTATTTTGGAAAAGGTGAGGGTCAAGTATTATCAAGAAAATTATCCATCCTATTAGTTATGTATGTCCAAAAATTCATGTCTGGTTATCTCTTGAAAGACTAAGAGAAACTTCAAATTCTTCTTGCAGAAAATGCTAGTTGTAGACTCTAAGGACAACACTGATAGTGATGTTCCATGCAATACCAACAACGATGCTGCTCACTATCCAGAATCTGCGGAAAAAACCGAAGAACCAGCAGTTGAAGAAAAACCTGAAACCCCAGTTTTTGAAGAGAAACGTGATGTATCAGAGACTAAAGAGAAACCTGAAGAACCAACGGTTGAGGAGAAACCTGAACCAACGGCTGAAGACAAACATAAGGAACCGACAGCGAAAGAACCACCTGAAGAGCTAACAGGGGAGGGAACACATGAAGAACTAGCATTTGAAGAGAAACCTGAAGAACCAACTGCTGAAGACATACCTGAAAAACCAGCAGTAATGGAGGAGGAGAAACCTTTAACAGAAGGGCTTCTGGAGAAGGTGAAGATTAAACACTACCACAAAGACTATCCATCATATTAGCTTTATATGTGCAATAAATTTACATCTGTTTATCTGTCAAAAGACTAAGTGAAACTTCAATTTTCTTGCAGAATTTGCCAATTGTAGACTCAAAGGACAAGATAGACGATGCAAATCCATGCAATACCACCAACAATGATATTGCTAACTATGCATCAGTTGAGGAAAAACCTGACGAACCAGTAATTGGAAAAACACATGAAGAATTAGAAATTGAAGATAAATCTGAAGAATCAGTTGTTTCGGAGAAGCTTGAAGAATTAATGGTTGAGAAAAAAACTGAACAACCGACAGTTGAAGAGAAACCTCAAAAACCAGCAGTTGGAGAGAAACATGAAGAACCAGCCGTTGAAGAGGAGAAACCTGAAAAAGTATGGGTCAAGCACTATCACAAAGTTTATCCATTTTGTTAGTTATGTATGTACTGTGATTCACATCTGCTTCTATATTGGAAGGCAAAGTAAAACATTAAATTCATTTTGCAGAATATGCTAATTGTAGAGTTGAACGACAAAACTGGTAGTGAAATTCCATGCAATGCCGGTAATGATGTTACACACTTTCCAGACATTGAGGAAAATCCTGAAGAATCGGCAGTTCAAGAAAAAACTGAAGAATCAGTCATTGAACAGAAACCTGATGTACCAGCAGTTAAGGAGAAACCTGAAGAACCAACATTTGAGGAGAAAACTGAAGTACTAGTTGAGGAGAAACCTCAAGAACCGGCATCTAAAGAGAGACCTGAAGAAGAAGAAGCTAAAGAAACAGCTGAAGAGCAAGCAAAGGAGGAAGCACCTGAAGAACTAGCACTTGATGAGAAACCTGAAGAATCAACAGTTGAAGAGACACCTGAAGAACTAGTTCTGGAAGAGAAAGATGAAAAAACAGCTATTCAAGAGAAGGAACTTGTTAGGAAAGCTCTTCAGGAGAAGGTGAGGATTGAATACTGTCACAAAGTTAATCAACCATATAAGCTTTATATGTGCAACAAATTAATATATGTTTATCTATTTAAAGACAAAATGGAACTTTGAATTTTCTTGCAGAAATTGTCGATTGTAAACGCAGAGGATAATACAGACAATGCAATTCCATGCAATACCAACAATGACATTGCTGACTATGCATTAGTTGAGGAAAAAACTGAAGAATCAGCTATTGAAGAGAAATCTGAAGAATCAAGGATTTTGGAGAAACCAGAAGAACCTGCGGTTGAGAAAATACCTGAACAACAGACAATTGAAGAGAAACCTGAAAACCCAACAGTTGGAGGAGAAAAGCTTGAAGAACCATTGGTTGGAGAGACGACCAAAGAACCGACAATTGAGGAGAAACCTGAAAAAACAGTAACTGAAGAAACACCTAAGGAACTATCATTTGAAGAAAAACATGAAGAACCAACCGTTGAAGAGGAGAAACCTGCAAAGGTAACTCTTTTGGAAAAGGTAAGGGTCAAGTACAATAACAAAGTTAATACATTTTGTCAGTTATGCATGTACTGTGATTCACATGCTCTTTTTTTGAAAGGCTAAGTGAAACATTAAATACTATTTGCAGGATATGCTAATTGTAGACTCGAAGACCAAAACTTGCAGTGAAATTCTATGCAACACCAATAATGATGTTGCTCACTCTCCAGACATCGAGGAAAACCCTGAAGAATTGGCAGTTGAAATAAAAAATGAAGAACCAATCATTGAAGAGAAACCTGATGTACCAGCAGTTAAGGAGAAACCTGAAGAATCAAAATTTGAGGAAAAATCTGAAGTATCAGCTGAGGAGAAACCTCAAGAACCGGCGACTGAAGAGAAACCTGAAAAAACAGTAGCTATAGGAACAACTGAAGAACTAGCACTTGAAGGGAAACCTGAAAATCTAACAGTTGAAGATACATCTGAAGAGCTACTTGTCGAAGAGAAAGATGAAAAACCAGCAATTAAAGAGGAGGAACCTGAAACGGAAGCTCTTCAGGAGAAGGTGACAATTAACACTGTCACAAAGTTTATTCAGCATATTAACATTATAAGCGCAACAAACTTTCATATGTTTTAGTTATTGAAAGACTAAATGGAACTTCAATTTTTCTTGCAGAATTTGCCAATTGTAAACTCAAAGAATACAACAGACAATGCAATTCCATGCAATACCAACAATGACATTGCTGACTATGCATTAGTTGAGGAAAGAACTGAAGAACCAGAAGTTGAAGAGATATCTGAAGAATCAGCTATTAAAGAGAAATCTGAAGAATCAAGGGTTTTGGAGAAACTAGAAGAACCGGCGGTTGAGAAAACACCTGAACAGCCGACAATTGAAGAGAAACCTGAAAACCCAACAGTAGGAGAAGAAAAGCTTGAAGAACCATTGGTTGGAGAGACAACCAAAGAACCAACAATTGAGGAGAAACCTGAAAATAGAGTAACTGAAGGAACACCGAAGGAACTATCATTTGAAGAGAAACATGACGAACCAACCGTTGAAGAGCAGAAACCTGAAAAGGTAACTCTATTGGAAAAGGTAAGGGTCAAGTATAATAACAAAGTTTATCCATTTTGTTAGTTATGCATGTACTGTGATTCACATGGTTTTTGAAAGGCTGGGTGAAACATTAAGTTCTTTTTGCAGGAAATGCTAACTGTAGACTCGAACGCCAAAACAGGCAGTGAAATTCCATGCAATGCCAATAGTGATGTTGTTCACTCTCCAGACATCGAGGAAAATCCTGAAGAATCAGCAGTTGAAATAAAAAATGAAGAACCAGTCATTGAAGAGAAACCTGATGTACCAGCAGTTGAGGAGAAACCTGAAGAACCAAACTTTGAGGAGAAATCTGAAGTACCAGCTGAGGAGAAACCTCAAGAACCGGCAACTGAAGAGAAACCTGAAAAACCGGCAGCTATAGAAACAGCTGAAGAACTAGCACTTGAAGGGAAACCTGAAGAACTAACAGTTGAAGGTACATCTGAAGAGCTAGTTGTTGAAGAGAAAGATGAAAAACCAGCGATTGAAGAGGAGGAACCTGAAATGGAAGCTCTTCAGGAGAAGGTGACAATTAACACTGTCACAAAGTTTATTCAGCATATTAACTTTATAAGTGCAACAAATTTACATATGCTTTATCTATTAAAAGACTAAATGGAACTTCAAATTTTCTTGCAGAATTTGCCAATTGTAAACTCAAAGAACACAACAGACAATGCATATCCATACAATTCCAACAATGACATTGCTGACTATGCATCAGTTGAGGAAAAAACTGAAGAACCAGAAATTGGAGAGATATCTGAAGAATCAGCTGTTGAAGAGAAATCTGATGAATCAAGGGCTTTGGAGAAACCAGAAGAACCATCGGTTGAGAAAATACCTGAACAACCGACAATCGAAGAGAAATTTGAAACACCAACCGTGGGAGAAAAGCTAGAAGAACCATCAGTTGAGGAGACGATCAAAGAACCAAAAATTGAGGAGAAACCTGAAAAACAAGTAACTGAAGAAACACCCAAGGAACTAGCGTTAGAAGAGATACATAAAGAACCAGCAGCAATGAAAGAGGAGAAACCGGAAAAGGTAACTCTTTTGGAAAAGGTAAGGGTCAAGTACTATCACAAAGTTAATCCATTTTGTTAGCTATGCATGTACAGTGATTAACATGCTCTTCTTTTGAAAGGCTAAGTGAGACAATAAATTCTTTTTGCAGAATATGCTAATTGTAGACTCAAACACCAAAACTGGCAGTGAAAGTCCATGCAATACCAATAATGATGTTGCTCACTCCCCAGACATTGAGGAAAATCCTGAAGAATCGGCAGTTGAAATAAAAAATGAACTAGTCATTGAAGAGAAACCTGATGTACCAGCAGTTGAGGAGAAACCTGAAGAACCAACATTTGAGGAGAAATCTGAAGTACCAGCTGAAGAGAAACCTCAAGAACCAGAGACTGAAGAGAAACCTCAAGAACCAGAGACTGAAGAAAAACCTCAGGAACCGGCAGCTATAGAAACACCTGAACTAGCACTTGAAGAGAAACCTGAAGAACCAACGGTTGAAGATACATCTGAAGAGCTAGTTGTTGAAGAGAAAGATGAAAAGCCAGCAATTGAAGAGGAGGAACCTGAAATGGAAGCTCTTAAGGAGAAGGTGGGAATTAACACTCACAAAGTTTATTCAGCATACTAGCTTTATATGCGCACGAATTTACATATGTTTATCTATTGAAAGACTAAATGAAACTTTAAATTTTCTTGCAGAATTTTCCAATTGTAGACTCAAAGAACAGAATAGACAATGCAATTCCATGCAATACCAACAATGACATTGCTGACTTTGCATCAGTTGAGGAAAAAACTGAAGAACCAATAGTTGAAGAGATATCTGAAGAATCAGCAATTGAAGAAAAATCTGAAGAATCAAGGGTTTCGGGGAAACCAGAAGAAACAGCGGTTGAGGAAAGACCTGAACAACCGACAGTTGAAGAGAAACCTGAAAAACCAACCGTGGGAGAAAAGTTTGAAGTACCATCAGTTGAGGAGACAATAGAAGAACCAAAAATCAAGGAGAAACCTGAAAAACAAGTAATTGAAGAAACACCAAAGGAACTAGCATTTGAAGAGATACATGAAGAACCAGCCATGGAAGAGGAGAAACCTGAAAAGGTAACTCTTTCGGAAAAGGTAAAGGTCAAGCACTATCACAAAGTTAATCCATTTTGTTAGTTAGTATGTACTATGACTCACATCTGCATCTTTATTGAAAGGCTAAGTGAAACATTAAATTCTTTTTGCAGAATATGCTAATTGTAGACTCAAATGAAAAGACTGGCAGTGAAATCCCATGCAATACCAATAATGATGTAGCACACACACCAGACAGTGAGGAAAATCCTGAAGAACCGGCAGTTGAAGAAAAAACTGAAGAACCACTCATTGAAGAGAAACCTGATGTACCAGCTATTAAGGAGAAACCCGAAGAACCAACATTTGAGGAGAAATCTGAAGTACCAGTTGAGGAGAAACCTGAAGAACTAGAGATGACAGAGAAACCTGAAGAACCGGTGACTATAGAAACACCTGAAGAGCTTGCAGGGCAGGAAACGCCTGAAGAACTAGAACTTGAAGAGAAGCCTGAAGAACAAACAGTTGAAGACACATCTGAAGAACTAGTTGTTGAAAAGAAAGATGAAAAACCAGCAATTGAAGATGAAGAACCTGAAACGGAAGCTCTTCAGGAGAAGGTGACAATTAAACACTGTCACAAAAATTATCCATCATATTAGCTTTATATGTGCAACGAATTTACGTAAGTTTATCTGTTGAAAGACTAAATAAAACTTAAAATTTTCTTGCATAATTTGTCAATTGTAAACTCAAAGGACAAGACAGACGATGCAATTTCATGCAATACCACCAACGACATTGCTGATTATGCATCAGTTGAGGAAAAAACTGAAGAGCCAGTAGTTGAAAATAAACATGAAGAACAAGCAATTGAAGAGAAATCAGAAGAAACAGCGATTTCAGAGAAGCCAGAAGAACCAGTGAATGAGAAAAAACCTGAACCACCGGCAATTGAAGAGAAACCTAAAGAAACAGCAGCGGAAGAGAAGCTTAAAGAACCATCGGCTGAGGAGATTGAGGAGAAACCTGCAAAACCAATAACTGAAGAAGCACCTGAAGAACCAAAATGGGAAGAAACACCTGACGGTCTATTATTTGAAGAGAAACCAGCACTTGAAGAGGAGACATCCAAAAAGGTAGCTCTTTTGGAAAAGGTGAGGGTCAAGCACTGTCACAAAGTTTATCCATCTTATTAGTTATGTATGTGCAATGATTCACGTCTGCTTCTTCATTGATAGACTAAGTGAAACATTAAATTCTTTCGCAGAATATGCTAGTTGTAGACTCGAACGACAAAACTGGCAGTGAAACTCCATGCAATACCAATAATGATGTTGCTCACCCTCCACAAGTTGAGGAAAATATAGAAGACTCAGTAGTTGAAGAAAAAACTGAAGAACCAGCTATTGAAGAGAAACTTGATGTACCAGCGGTTAAGGAGAAACCTGAAGAACCAGTGGTTGAGGAGGAACCTCAAGAACCAGCGGCTAAAGAAGCACCTGAAGAGCTAGAAGGGGAGGAAATACCTGAAAAATTAGCACTTGAAGAGAAAACTGAAGAACCAACGGTTGAAAAGACACCTAAAGAACTAATTGTTGAAGAGGAGAAACCTGAAACAGAAGCTCTTCTAGAGAAGGTCAGGATTAAACATTGTCACAAAGTCTATTCATCAAATTAGCTTTATATGTGCAACGAATTTACATATGTTTATCTATTTAAATACTAAGTAGAACTCTAAAGTTCTTGCAGAATTTGCCAATGGAAGACCAAAAGGACAAGATAGATAATGCAATTCCTTGCAATACCAACAATGATATTGCTGACTATGAATCAGTCGAGGAAAACCCTCAAGAACTAGTAGTTGAAAAAGAACATGATGAAACAATGATTGAAGAAGAATCTGAAGTATTGGCTGTTATGGAGAAGCCTGAAGAACCAGCGGTTGAGAAAAAACTTGAAGAACTGGCAGTTGAAGAAGAACGTGAAAAACCAACTGTGGAGGTGAAATTTGAAGAACCATCGGCTGAGGAGAAACTTGAAGAACCAAAGGTTGAAGAGAAACCTGAAAAGACAATAACTGAAGAGACACCGAAAGAATCAGCACGGGAAGAAACACCTAATGAACTAGCATGTGAAGAAAAACCTGAAGAACCAGCAGTTGAAGAGGTGAAACCTGAAGAACCAACAGGTGAAGAGGAGAAACCTGAAAAGGTAACTCTTTTGGATAAGGCAAGGATCAAGCACTGTCATAAAGTTCATCTGTCCTATTAGTTGTGTATGTACAACAATTTACATCTGCTTATCTATGAAAGACTAAGTGAAACTTTCAATTCTTCTTACAGAATTTGCTAGATGCAGACTTTCCCTGCAATACTAGCAACGATGCTGTGGAAAAACCGGTTATTGAAGAGAAACTTGATATACCAGCAATTATGGAGAAACCTGAAGAACCAACAATTGAAGAGAAATCTGAAGAACCAGTTGAGGAGAAACCTAAAGAACCAACTGTTGAAGAGAAACTTGAAGAACCAACAACTAAAGAAACACATGAAGAGCTAGCAGGGGAGGAAGCACCTGAAGAACTGCCACTTGAAGAGAAACCTGAAGAACCAATAGTTGGAGAGACCTCTGAAGAGATAGCTGTTGAAGAGAAACATGACAAACCAGCAATTGAAGAGGAGAAACCAGAAATGGTAACTTTCCTAGAGAAGGTGAGGATAAAACAGTGTCACAGTTTATCCATTCTAACAGCTTTATATATGCAACGAACTCACATATGCCAATCTATTAGAGGATTAAATCAAATTTGAACTTCTCTTGCAGAATATGCCAATTATAGACTCAAAGGACAAGATTGACAGTGAAATTCTAGGCAATTTAAACAAGGATGTTGCTTACTATCCAACAGTCGAAGATAAAGCTGAAGTACAGATAGTTCAAGAAAAACATGAAAAACAAGTGATTGAAGAGAAACGTGAAGAACCAGCGGTTGATGAAAAAACTGATGAACCAGCAGTGACAGAGAAACCTGAAGAACCGGCTGTGGAAAAAGAAACTGAAGAACAAGTCCTCGAGGAGAAACTTGAAGAACCAACAGTTCAGAAATCTGAAGAACCTGTATTTGAAGAAACACCTGAAGATCTAGCAGTTGAAAAGAACCTTGAGAAACTAGTAATCGAAGAGAAACCTGAAAAGGTAACTTTGTTGGAAGAGGTAAGGATCAAGTACAATCACAAGCTTTAACTGTACTAGTAGCTATGTATGTGCAACGATTCACATATGTTTATATATTGGAAGACTAAGTAAAACTTTAAATTTTTCTTGCAGAATATGTCAGCTATAGATTCAAACGGGAAGACTGACACTGAAACTGCATGCGATAACAACATTGATGTTGCTGACTATCCAGCAGTTGAGGAAAAAACTGAAGAACCAATGGTTGAGGAAAAACATGAGGAACCGATTGTTGAGGATAAAGCTGAAGAACCAGTAATAAATGAGAAACTTCAAAAATTGGCAATTGAAGAAACACTTGAAGAGCAAGCAAGAGCGGAAACACCTGAAGACCTAACAGTTGAGGAGAAACCCAACAAACCAGCAGTTGAAGAGACACCGGAAGAACTAGCTATTGAACAGAAATCTGAAAAACAAGCAGTTGAAACGGTGACTCTCTTGGAAAAGGTAATCGAGCACTGTCGCAGAGTTTACCATCCTATTAGCTCTATACATGCAAGGAATTTGCATCTACTTATCTATTAAAAGCCTTAGTGAATCTTTAAATTCTACTTGTAGAATATGCCAGATATGGACTCAAGTTGCTCAACAGACAAGATCAATGGTGAAATTCTGTGCAACGACAACAGTGATGTTTCTGACTATCCAGCTGTTGAGGAAAAACATGAAGAAATAGTAATTGGGAAAAAATACGAGGAACTAGCACTGAAAGACAAACCTAAAGAACCAGTTGTATCGGAGAAACTCGAAGAACTAATGGTTGAGGAGACTCCTGAAAAATTAGTAGTTGAAGAGAAGCTTGACGAACCAGCTGCAGGGGAAGAAACAGTTGATAAACCAGCACCGGAGGAAACACCTGACAAACAAGTAGCTGAAGAGAAACATGAAGAAGTAGCTGTTGAAGAGAAACTAGAGAAAGCAGCAGCTGAAAAGGTAACGTCCCTCGAAAAGGTGAGGATCAAACACTGTCACAAAGTTATCCATCCTAATAGTAATGTATGTGCAATGAATTCACATCTGCTTATCTATTGAAACATAAGTGTAACTTTCTTCTAGCAGAATAAGCATGTTATGGACTCAAACGATAAGCCTGGCTATGAAATTTCATGTAATACGAACAATGATATTGCTGAAATTGAGGATGAAACCGAAGATTCAGCAGTTGAAGAGAAACTCAAGGAGTCGACAGTTGAAGAGAAACCGGAAGAACTTGCCATCGAGGAGAAACTCGAAGAACCAGAGAAACCTGACAAACCAGCAGTTGAAGGGACACCTGAACAACTAGTTGACGAGAAACCTCAAGAAATTTCATGCAACACCAATGAAGTTGAGGAAACGCCTGAAGATTCAGCAGTTGAAGAGAAACCAGTGGAACCGAGTGTTGAACAGAAACCAGAAGAACCAGTTGTTAGGGAGAAACTTGAAGAATCAAAAGTTGAGGAGAAACCCAAAGAACCAGCCGTTGAGGAGAAATCCGACGAACCAGTGATTGAAGGGACACTTGAAGAACCTGTGGCGAAAGAAACACCTGAACAACCAATGATTGAAGAGACACCTCAAGAACCAGAAGTTCAAGAGAAACCAAAAGAACCAACAGCTCAAGAGAAACTTGAAGAACCAGCAATTGATGAAAAACTTGAGGAACCAACAGTTGAGGAGAAACCTGAAGAACCAGCAGTTAAAGAAAAATCTAAAGAACCAGCAGTCGATGAAAAACTTGAGGAACCAGCAGCAATAGGAGAAAACCCTGAAGAACTAGCAGTTGAAGGAAAACCTGAAGAAACAGCAGTTGAAGTAACACCCAAACCAAAAATTGAAGAGAAACCCCAAGAATCAGTGATTGAGAAGCAATCTCAAGAACCAGAGGTGAAAGAAACACCTGAAGAACCAGTGGTTAAAGAGACACATGAAGAGCTAGCAGTTGAAAAGAAACCTGAAGAACTAGCAACTGAAGAACAAGTAGTTAACCAAAAACTTGAGGAACCAACAGTTGAGGTGAAACCTGAAGAAGCTACAGTTCAAGAACCAGCAGTTGATGAAAAACATGAAGAACCATCAGTTGAGGAGAAACCTGAGGAATCAGCAGTTGAGAAATTTGAAGAACCAACAATTAAAGAAAAACCTGAAGAACCACCAGTTGAAGAAGAACCAGAGGATCCAGCAGTTAAAGAGATACCTGAAGAACTAGCAGTTAAAGAGAAAGTTGAAGAACCAATAATTGAAGAGAAACCTAAAGAACCACCAATTGATGAAGAACCCAAAAAACAAAACAGGGAAGAGAAACAAGCTGCCACTGAAAGAATTGATGAATCTGAAACACATATAGTAGAGAAAGAAGAAGGTTTGATTGGAAAACAGGCAGAACGGTTTGTCAAAGAAACAGCACAACCTCGCAAAGAAGTTGAAACTGAGGTATTAAATGTCTGCCTTCTATTAGTAGTACGATATTTTTTCATGTGCCTAAACTAGTCATAAATCATAATAAAACCTGTCACTATAATCTTTCATTTGACCAAAAAAAAAATCTCTACAAACAGATAAAAGAACTTAAAGATATCAATGCTGGTGATGAGTCAAACAATAATGCCCTACAAAAAGAAGAAACGACTCTAGATGAACTTCCAACATCCGTCAAACAAGAGATGGCAGCAAATAACTATGAAGAAGGCAAAGTGGTTTCAGAAATCCCCAATCAAGAGGTTAAGTGACCTCACAAGCCTGTTTACAATTCATATACCTAAGCCCAAGGTAAAATAGAAATGCTGCTTTCTCTCTTTCTTCATGACTGGATTGCTCTCTTTTTTCTGCAGAATGTTCAGCAAGCCAAACTAACCACAGAAGAGGCTAATGACGTCCGTGGAGCAGAGAACGTAACTGAACTTTTTTCAGAAGAAATGAGGGTGGACTGTACTAACAAGGTAAATGAACAAGAACTTAAAATGAATTTGCTGACTAGCATCTACTAAGAATCTACGAGTTTATTGCATGCTAATGAGACAAGAAATTTAATTCTCCTGTGAACGATATTTTCAGAACAACTAAGCCACAACTCCAATTAGTTAAGGTCACAAATCTCTGGAGTAATATAATTAATTTCAGTCTCCATTCCCTTCTGCAAAGAGAGGATTGAGGAGATGTTGTTGTGAGAACATTATGTATGGACAACTTGCTTGAAACATTTCATATAAGGAGGCAGAGTATAGCATAAATGCCGATTGGAAATCTGCTACAAGAAATCACATTTCTGAATTATAAAATTGGAATTAAATTATATCAGTACAGGAAAGATGATAAAGAAAAGCTAGCAAAACAGAACTTGAAGTTCCCCCCTTTACCGTGACAACCATTTCAGAAACATGAATAAAACTTACAGATTATCTCAAGACGAATCACAGCTAGAAGCAGCATATCCACTGCAATAGCGTTTTATTACATCATGCTAGCAGCCTCCGGCAATTTCTCTAATTTCCTCACCCTTTCAGTTATTTCTAGACACCAACCAAATCATGAATGGCTCATTCAACAGGTTGAAAGCTCTGATTTCGGGCTCCAAAATCATAATAAGTACAGCACAGATGCAGATAAGCTTGAGCTACAAAACAGAGAAATAGATATTAGCTATACTCGATACTCCAATTGAAAAAGAAACAAATGGAAGAAACAGTGAAAAGATATCTGAATCCACAGAAGAACTTATCCATCAGACATCTGAGATTTCTGAAGAAAACAAAGCAGCAGTAGTCACAGACACCAATATGTTACAAAGCTGTGCAGACCCACAGGAACAACTGAAGCATCAGTTAGCTGAGCTAGGCGAAGAGAAACAGGCAGGAGGAATAGCAGACACCAATACTGAGAAGCCTTACATTGCACCTGCTCAGGAGGTAAAAATTGTAATTAAGATTTTGCACCATGCATCATGTGATAAAATGTATATTTTTCCTTTTTCTCCTGCATTTCTTAAAAGAATGCTAACGTTGACTGATCAAATTCCAGATCATTGACAAATCACAAACAGAGGATATTTCTAGTGCGGATTGCCTTGAAGAAGAAAATAGCCTCAGAACCAACCAAGAGAAGTTAAAAGAGGGAGAAAATTCAGAAGTGAAGACAGATGAAAATTTTGACAGGGGAGATGAATTCCAAAGCATAATGGTTAGAAATTGGAATGCAGTTATCATACATCTTACTTAAGAAAGTGTGAAGTTGCCTATTCAGAAAATTGTTCTTTCTGTAGATGTTGAAAGGAGTTGAAAAGGATGATCACAAGCAGCATATAAAACACAACACATGTGCAGTCATGGATACAGAAGAGCAGAATGAAGATTCACCTGCTGGAGAACAAACATCCGAAAAGCTAGAAGGACTGGAGAAAGTTGATATTGATGACAATAACAATATTAATCATCAAAGTACTGAGACAAACCTCTCAGAAGAGGCCACAGAATCAAAGAGTGAATGTGTTGCGATGGAAATGAAGACTCCAATCAAAGAGGTCTGATTAAATTGCGCACTTATATTCCATCTTAATATTTTATCAGCATGATATGATCCGTTTTACTCCCTCATGTCTAGGAAGGAGGTTGCTGATAGAAAATGATTGAATTCAAACTGCATGATATATTTAGCACATAGGTTAATGACATATAGGGCCAGCTGAAAATGATTTAAAGAGAGGAAACAAAGTATGATGTAAATTACAAACTTGAATTATATTAGTAAATTGTTTGCAGGATACACACCACCTTGATATAAACTGACATTATATGACAGTTAATAAAACTACTCTAGAAAATATCACTAAAATTAAATCCCCTCAGCCACAGCTGGCTAAGGAAAAGTCTACTGGAGACTACCAATGTTCGTAGGTGTCAAAGATGGAAAAAACAAAGATAAAAAGATAGAAGCAAAAAACATTATTCCAATCTTTTCTTACTCCCCCTGCCTCCCCTGTTTACTCACGCATCTGACGGCGAAATATGAATTCATAGGAGGAACAAGAAGAAGATTTAAGACAGACCACCGGTGAAGATTCCTCAAACAACACAACGCAGGTGCGAAAAGAGGAGGAAACAACAATGAGTGAACCCGAAAGAAAAAGTTCGGAACCTTTTGGATCAGAGCGAAAAACAGCAGCAGGTTTCGGAGAGATGATAACATGCAATGAGACAAAGGTAACCGAACATTTCACATCATTGAACTCTGTTACGGTTTCGGAAAAGGAGATGGATAACATGGTGAGCAATGAGAGCAATACAACTAAGCAGATACAAGAGCAAGCAGCATATCCTCTACTTACATTGGAAAGGGAGGAAACTATTCCAACAAGCAGCACTGATGCCAATGGTACTCCCAAAGACAGCATCACCCCACATGTGGAACTGGGTGCAGAGGCCAAAAATATCCAGTACATGCAGGAAAAATGCAAAACTTCTGAAACAGAACAACATCAGGAAAATTATGAAAACAAGAAAGAAGTTGAATGTGATTCAAAAGAAGTACCAGAGGAATCCATATCGAGAGAGACACAAGCTAAGGCCACACTATCTGACCTTGTGCATGTATCAACAAAAGAGGCGTCAAAAATTGAGGAAGACTTTGCTGAAGAAAGAGAAGGCAACGACAGAGAAGAGGGAATTCAAAAAACAAGAGATGAGTCAAGTTCTGAAGATCCAGTGATCGTAGAAATCTCCAGAGATGCTGATATCAAAGTTCCTCCCAAAAAACATCAGAACATATTGTCAGGAGTTGGATCAAAAGTCAAGCACTCAATTGCAAAGGTGAAGAAAGCCATCACTGGTAAGTCCTCTCAGACCAAGCCATCATCACCAAAGTAAGGCGGAGAAAAAAGATCAAGACTTCACATTATACAAAGTTGTAAGTACTCAAGAAAAACAAAGTGAAGTTTTTCAGCTGCTCTAGTTTTTAATAAAGTAGAAAAGTTTGTTCAGAATGTGTGATCTTATTGTATTAGGAGTTCCATAATTATTGGATACATACTAGTAACTTCTCAGCGACAACTCAATAACATCAACCAGTTCCACCACATACTAAGGACCCTTATTGTAGTATCAGTATGTCCCCAAGCATATCTATATTTATTTTACATGATCCACTGTTAACATTGAGAAGGAAGACCTGAAATGGGTTATCCAAGCTAGACAACTTTCCAAGTAGTTTCGCTAGCAAGACAACTTCCCAAGAAGTTTCTCCTAGCAAGACAACTTTCCAAGTCAGCTCTGTAATTGTCAAAAACTAATCCATAGACATTATATAACTTCCTCTAATTAACTACTTCTTTAAAAGGCGATATGTGTTTTCACTATACAGTGAACTTTGCATTAATAAGTTCAGCAAATCCAAGTAGAAAGGAGGAGGTGACCGCGAAGAAAATATAGCAGATAACAAGGAAATAGAGCAAAGTCAGAAAAAACACCATGAATGGAAATTTAATTCTAAAATCTCATAGACCCACCTAAGGTGCTGTGTCAAGCAACAGTTTTTCAGCTCAAGAGAGGACATGTTAAATTGCTTTTTTTAGTTAAACCCGAGAGAGTAATACGAACAAGAAGAAAAGTAGAAGGTTGTGTAGTTTCACCAAAAGGGTGATTTAGTGACAAAATAGAACTTTGCAACAAAAAAAAGGGTGATAGGTAGTTTCATGCCTATCCTAATGGAGTTGACCAACTAAAACTCAAAAGAACTTTACCTTCAAAACCTTATGATATCCATTTGACCTCCCATGAGTTTTAGTGACAATTTCCAACAAAGAAACGTCAAAAGTCAGAAATAGAGCTCAGAGCCTCTCCTTTAAGGTCAAAGCTTACTAGGGAAAGCATGCATATCATCTGAATGGCAGTATTTTGATGTAGTTAGTGTAAGTCAGCATACAAAACCATAGATAAAATGACCAGACGAAAAGGAATCATAACAGAAGATGTTGTTTCCATAATCTGAGCAATAAGTACCTAAGCACCAATATGTATGTTCCAACTCAACTTCAGCTAGAATAAATAAGCAAAACATACATACAGTAGTGATCAACACAAAATATATTTCATCTCTCCTTTTTTTGTGTTTGGGAGAGGCGGTACAAGTAAAACAAGTATTTTATTGCAAATGAAGCACCAGGAAAGAAATATACATGAACATCTTTATTTTGTGTTGCAGCCATACAAGTTCTCAAAATTACAAGTAAAACCACAAAATAATACATAAAAGAACATCTGTAAAAAGATACTGATGAACACAAAAAGAATAACAAACAAAAAAAGAACAGTCCTGTGAGTAAGTAAATCGCAGGGAAAAACAAATTCCTGTTTTTCAGTTAAGCAGGGGAAACGAATTCTTGAATATCTTTAACATTACGATTTCTTAAATATGCATTTAAGAATAGCAGTGTTACTTCAAAAATCCAACAAATTCTTGAACTTCTCTTTAAAATTCAACATGCATTGTCGAGTTCTTGAATTCCAGCATGCAAGAATTCAACATATCGAGTTCTTGAATTCCGACATGCAAGAATTCAACATATCGAGGTCCTGAATTCCAAGATGCAAGAATTCAACATATCGAGTTGTTCAATTTTCCTTCTTCTTTTATGGATGAAAGATAATGGGAAGAGCAGTACAAAACCGAGAAAATTGATTTAGGGTTTAGGGTTTTAATCGGACATCTTCAAATATCATCGATTTCTTGTATTTTCCTTCTTTCCTTTTTTTCTGAATGAATGGAAGAATACAAGATAATGAAAAGAGCAAAGAATTCAATTATCGATTTATCGTTCTTTTCTTTTTCTGAATGAAGGGAAGGGAAGGGAAGCGGTAGCGTATGAATACAGGCGATCGGTGTATATGGCGGTGGTGAGGTCTAATATGCGCAGGTGGTAAGATGTGGGTGGTGAGGTCTAATGTGAGCCAGTGATATGTGGGTGTTACTTATAGTTTCTCCACGAGTGTAATACACGCGGGAATGGAACCCAAAAAATAAATAACGCGCAAAAAATATTCTGGTTGATACAAATACTATTTTAAAAAATATAATATATTCTATATCTATTTTTATTTATGTTTTAGTAATATGAAGAGTATTTTTTTTTTTAGGATAAATTTTAGGAATCACATAGTTTTAATAAGAAATTATAATATATTCCTTTTAGTTTGTAATTATATTAATTTTTTAAAAAGTAACATAAATCGAATACATTACAGAGTATCTCAGATACATTATAACATAAATTGAATACATTAAAAACTAGCTCGGATACATTTTATACTGGCTCGAATACATTAATATGTTACTCGGATACATCAAAGAAATCAGATATTTTAGAGATTTTTAGAAATAGAAAGGAATGTTGAAAATAAGGGAAATATAAGATGTATTTTAGTAATTTTTCCTTTTTATTTAAACTTTCGACTCAATTGTATTTCTAGTGCAAATTTTGACATATGAAGGGATAATTACAACTATATTAGAATTGATATACTCCTTGATCTTATAATGAAGAATTGACATAATCTTCATTAAAAAATGGCTCGTATATATCTGTCGTTATAAAAATGACTCATATGAAATATGGACGATTTGAATTATCTCACTTTATGTTGACACATTTCAATTTCACTCAAATTTAACTTAATCCGTTCATTTATCACCATTATATAACACATAAAGAGATGCTATAATATCATAAAATAAGTAAAAAAAAATTAAATATCACTCAATTGTTAAGATGATCAAATTTGTATGTCTCAATCTCTAATTCTCTTGTTTTTTTATCCATTAAGTAAGAGTAGGGATACTTATGGACTAAATTTTTTACGATAGAAATATAGACTAAATTATTGACTCTTAATATTTTGATTAATTTTTTTAATGTAAAGAGATATTCTTTTAAAGAAAGTCGAAAGTAATACAATTGATAATGATGAAATCGAGTTGTTGTAGTGGAGAAATCTCCCAACTCTAATTTAGGATTCTGAAATTTTTTGTTTGAAGTAAAATTCCTAGAATTTCTTCAATTTTATCCCTTTTTCTTCAAATTATGATAGAATTGAGACGATCCAAAAGAGATCATTCATTTTTTAAGAAGAGATTTTAATTTTTTTTGGTTTAAAGTTGGATGCACCTTATTTTTTTAAATCTCATTCTTATTTTTGGTGTTGAAGAAAATTTTAAAAAAATAAAATTGACGAAGTGATTTTTAAGTATTTGAAAAGGATAGTGTTTGTGATTCTAGATGAATATGATAGTGGTGAGAGAAAAAATGAGGTGATTGAAGATAAGAGAGAAACGAGAAGGGTTGATGGTGGTGACAATAATAACGATTGTGGTGGACATGATGGTGATGTTGGAGAAGTTAACATTGAGGAAGAAGAAGACAGAATAGATTTTAAAAAAGGAAAATTACTCTCATGCATTTAATATATGTGTAATGCACTTTTCATGCTATGTCAGCAAAAAAATACTTAATAATTACTCATTTTGAACAATGTAATATTTAACGGTTACTTAGTTTGAATAATGTAAGTGTTCAATAGGTATATACTTTAATTTATATGTTCATTTGAAATACGAGGACAACTTTAAATAGTTATCAATGAATTAAGCGTAAAAACTTATTCCACAAGGATTTTTATTTACATGAGACTAAATAATATGATACTTCATAGTAACAAACACTCGTAGGAGAACAATACCATTAGCTACGAGGTTATAACAGAAGTCGACAATTCTGTACTTATCCAAGTTAAATTCCAACCACAGGCCAAAGAGGGTGAGGATTTAATGATAGTGCAAAACCAATCTCATATGACTCAAATAGTGAATTCATGACTCGTCTAATAAAGATAAATTTTTCACGATGAAGGATAAAGTGTATGGCCCTAAACAAATATATTTAGGGCACAATATATCATAAGAGATTCTACCTAAAATTACAAATCAAAATTCAAAATGGACACGTGCCCAAAATTATGCGAATTGTCTTTTATATTGTCATTCCATATTATCTTGGAATGTTAACAAAAAAAAAAAAACGTTTCTAAAAATTCGCCAAAAAGTGAGTAGAATTTTTTTTAATCCTTATTTTTAATTAGCTTGTTATATAATTTCACGCGAATAGAATCTTGTGATTTTTTTTCAGAATTTTGAAATGTATAAATATTTTATCAATCTAATTTAATTATGTCAATTTTTATTTATTTTTTCAATAGGTCAACTCCCATAATATGATTTGTTTGATCCAACTATGATCACTTTTCATTAGAGTATTAACTATTACAAAGTCTATCTCGATGAATGAAGAGACTAATCTGTCATTATTCTAATTTCAAAGGAGTAAATCGCATTATTATAAAGGTGCCAAAATGAATATTATCCATTTTACAGGGGCCATTTCATAATATATATAAAGCTATAAATCGCCAAGCGCGAAAATTTTCAAATTACTTTCCCGCCTTATGGGAAAACTAGTTCGCGCCAAATCCCAACATTAGCTTCATTAGCAAGTCTTTCTTCAACGCCGCTCTCAATACCATCTACAGCAACTCGCCGGCTGTACTCCTTCAGCCATTTTTTGTCAAACATCAACTTTCGTTTGTACTCGAGATAAGGCGGATCTAGAATTTTAACTTATAGAGCGGATCGAGTACTATTGTATTGTAGGGTTTCTCCTCGTCCAAAACAGATTAGGTGAATTTTTCTGTAAATGGACGCGTTCAAGAATCAGTCGTTCTTCCAAGATATCAAATCAAGGGAGGTTCATGGATACAGAGGTTGGCCCCCAAAACGCTTACTCGATTACTAGTACTTTCTTATATTACTGCTTTCTTTAATTTGGGGTAGGGGAAATGGGATAGGAGATTACAAGGTGGGTGACTGAATCATACTGATAAAGTGAAAGTTCAGGTAGCCAACCAATTTAGCTACTAAGTGTTTTTTTCTCAAAATTTTGGGTAGGTGAACTTGAAATGGCGAGGGGATTTCTTAATATCAACAAGTTGAAAACTTAGGACATTCTAGTAGATTCCCCATATTATTCTCTCTTACGTATTTGTTTTCTGACGACAAGTTATTTCCAGTGAAAAGACGACCTTACATCAGTCATGAATTGTCTAATTTCAATCAAATTGGAGCCGTAGCAGTTGACCACAACGGGTTCACGCCACCTCCAATGGCCCTATCTTTCTGCAAGGTTGGGTCAGCTTTATGTCTCATTATTTCATTATGTGTGGATTGGGCAAAAAGTTGTGTTATTTCAAGTTATTTCGGTAAATTATACAATTGGGCGTTTTTTTTTGGCAGACTAGTAAAAACTCACATATTGTTGCTGTCGCTGACGAGGGTGGCTACCTTAGCTTGTTTAACACCCGGGTGCAATTTCCTTCTTCTTTTACTCACCTGCAAAACGCAGGTAAATTATCAAGTTTATAGTTCGTGATTCTCAGTTTAGCATTTCAAGGTATCTTTTGTTGAGGGGTTCTTGATGAAAGTTTTACAATTTACAGAAAAAGCTAAGGTATCAGAGTGGGTTGCTCATGATAATGCCATATTTGATGTATGTTGGATCAAGGTACGTCTCAGCTTCCTAGACTTCAGAAGCTATTCCATTAAGGTTACTTTGTGTGTATCCAATATCATGCACATATGAAATTTATGCAACTAAAATGCAAATAGACCAAATAGATCAGGATAAAAGATGAAATTTTGAGGCTTCTATTCCTAAGATGTCCACTTTAAGGGTATTTTGCATAGGAAGTATTTAATTGTTCAAACTAAGAACCTAAGCATACATATATTTTATTTTTGTGCAGTATTTCAGTAATTAGTCGCAAGACTGATGGATGTGTGAAGCTATTTTATGCTAAACTAAACTTCCAGAATTGCTGTCAACCTTCTTAAGTTTTTTCTAAAAGAAACAAAGCTGAAGATATTACTTTGATAAAAAAGTAATAAGCTATTTGGAAACATAGTAAACATTGTCCCCTGTCTAATATTGTTGTAGGAGGCAAATGTTCATAATTGGAGTTTCATTATCCATCAGTGAAGAATTTTCACAATTTGGCTCAAGAAAATAATCCAGCGACTAATAAGGGCCTATTGAGTGTTGAATATTATCTTAAGTCAATAAAGTTGTTCCATTCATAACAATTTAAACTTTTACATAAGGTGGTTCACACAACTCAACATAAAGAAAGCTGTAGGAACCAATTTATGGGTAGAAATGTGCTAATTAAGTTTTTGGCATGCTTTATTTCTGTTTACCATTTGATTTTTCTCAACTCTTTACTTGGTTTTCTTTGCAGGAAGATACCAATATCTTAACAGCTTCAGGTGATCAAAGTGTGAGTTTTAATTTCACCTTTTTTTCTGTAGTATAGCTCATTGGTTTTGTTTATTTTTCTCAATCTGTTTTATGCACTCAAAAGGACAAATCTATGTTAGCTAAATGTCAAAAACCATTATATAGACATTTTATCATTTTGAATGCTGTATTCATGTAATTGATTTCAGTTACCCAATTACTTTTTTTCTACATTATTAACAATTTTTCATGATGAACTTGAGCAGATAAAGGTATGGGATGCACAAGCAAAGCAATGTGTGAGAGCACTAACGGGTCACACTGGGAGTGTAAAATCCATTTGTCCTCATCCTACAAATCATGGTAGGTTTGAGGTTTTCTGTTTTCTCTCTGGAGCCATTGGTTTTCTTTACACTTTAGCAAAAGACATGATATGCCATCATTTTGATGTGTTATTAATTTCTTTTTGGTTCGATATAGATATTATTGTTTCTGGTTCTAGAGATGGGTCATGTCATTTGCACTCTGGGACTTGAGTGCTCCGACAGTAGCAGTGAAAACCTTTTCATACCGTAAGTACAGTGTTACTCCCATATGTGACTAGAGTGGTGATTCGAGATTATGCGTTACCATTGTTTTTGATAAACAGGGGCAACTATTTCAGTTTTATCATTAGTAAAAAGAAAGAATTAGAATTATTCATACCTGACCCTTTGAAGAACTTGTCTTCTGTATTTAGGTCAATTGCTACCGTCCATGAGGCTCACATTTCTCCCTGTCAGAGGCGGACTAGACGTGGAAAGGTTAGTTTGATTATCATTATTTGAAAACACTCATCTCTCCATATTTGATATAACCAACTTTTTATCCTTTATGCACACAACTATTTCAGGCTTCCTCAGTGAGGCATTACATCTATACTTTCCTTAAAGATGAGCTTTCCATAGCTAGTGCTGCGCGAGCAGTATGCAGGTGACTGAGAAAAACTTGCCATGCTTTCAAATTATGCATGCAAGCTTAGGCAGGGGATTTCACTGTGAAGATTATGCAATCTCACTATTTTCTCCTGATAAATTTGCAGTGTCATAAAGTTCTGGGGATACCAGGAATCTCAAATGTCCTGTGTTTCAGGCATGCCTCATCGCTGATGTTCAACTCAGAAGGTAATATTGATAAGCTCCATTTCAGATGGGTGTTTTAATAAGAGTATTTCAATTTCTTTAGTGTCTTCACTGTCTCTCAAAGAATACAACAATGTCCAATCTTGCTTAAGATGAACCAGGCTGCCAGCCTGCCACGTGACGTTGAGTTTGGAGCCTTGGGTTGGAATTCAGAGGGGTT